>ML106491.1:0-108834 GCA_003697995.1 Taxidea taxus jeffersonii
GGGGGGGGCAGCCCACCGAGCACCGCTCCTGGGGCGGCGGTTCTGGCCCTGGCCTCCCTTTGTGCGGTCCGGTGCTTAGGTAGCGACTTGCCGACCGGACCCCGGCCTCTGCTTGTAACCCCTTGAAAGACCTGGTCTCCCTCTCGGAGCTTCTGTTCTTTCTCTCTGGAATCCCAGAGGGTTTGTCTAGTTCGGGACCTTCTTGTTAGAAAATTCCATGACCTTGCTTAAGGTTCCTCGTGTTTATGGGCTTTCTCCTGGTTTTTCTTTTTCTTTTTCTTTAAACCCGTACTCGTATTATTAGCTTCAGCCACCCATTGCTTTAGTGTTCAGTGACTGTTGAATGGAATTAGGTGTGTCAGTATCCTGGGTGGAGATAAAGATAGGACTGGAGAAATTATGCCTTAGTGCCAAACTTTTTTTTTTAATTTACGGAACTTTGTTCGTGTTTTCATTGGATAAGAAGGTTTATTGTCCCTGAACCGTCGGGGAAAAATGGTCATGCAAAAAAATTACAGGACAAAACTGTGGAATGTATTTAGTGTGTTTTTCTTAAAAACAAAAACAAAAACAAAAACAAGTAGAAATCAATTACTTTTATGGCCATAATAAAATCTTTTCACTTAAGCATGCTTTATATTGATGCATATAATAAAAGGAATGGGAAATTGATTGCCCTAAGAGGGCGTTTATTTTCCACATGTAAGAAAATGTAATTTTTCTTTTTCTAAATTTATTCAGTTGTTTTGCAATGGCCATGCTCACTTAGGAATACTCTGTTTAGGATCCTGCAAACTTCCAAACATAAACCCAGAGGGAGGCTTACACTATGAAGAGATTAACTACAGAGGATTTTTTTTGTTTGTATGTATGAGTGTATTTTTAATAAATCACAGCCTTTCTAATCTCTCTTAGTGCTTTTGAAATAGGATTTTATTTACACAACTTTTGGAAAACACATTGACATATCAACAGAGTCCACCTATGTCTCTTGTCAGAGCCTTTTATGTTTTTATGTAATAGTATTAAATTATATTGTGAAAGCCTTTGTTAAAGTCCACCATGGACACAACTTTGAATAGTTTTGGAAATGTTAAGAAATATAGAGTATATGTTTATAACCTCACAAAAGTCACTGTCTGTGTGTTAGGTAAAATTAGTTAGGATTACGTGGATTGTCTGAGTTTTCTTCCCTCAAAAGTTCTCTGAGAGGGGAAGGGACAAGATTGAGTTGTACTAGAATGAGTAAGTGGCTGCTGCATCTACCCCAGCTTACTGAGCTGTGGTTATTTTAAAGCAAACAGAAAGTATGTCAAGAAAGGGGATTTAATATTGCTGTCAACTGAGGCCAGAGGAATATCATAATGGAATATAGTTGGAGAAAGTACTTATATGGTATGTATATTTAGGGCTATTGCATGATAGACCTCAAATGAAACTTTTCATATATGATAGTTTTGTAGCCTATCCAGTAGTGTCAGTTGAAATAGCTTCCTATTCTTTGCCAGCTTCCCGTTTTATAACATTTAGATCCTTGGAGAGATTTAGCTTTTGGGAGTGGGGTGGAAGGTAAATATGCATTTTTTTCCCGTCTATAAATTAAACATTTTTTTCAGATGAGTGAGATTAAATAGGTATTTTCTCTTTCAGGTATGTTGAAATGAATTCTTGGTTTAGATTTGGAAAAGTGGCTTAAATTACATTATTTATGGTATACATTTACATTGAAAAAATAAATTTGAGTTATAGCAGTATTTTTGTTTGCTTACATGTTTATATTCACTAATATTGTTAAACCTTTTTTAGTGTTTCACTTTTAATCTAAAAGCGAGAAGCTTCTTGAAGTAACTGTAGCTTCTACTACTACATTGGAGCTTTCATCAAACCGAATGGCAAACATTTGCTACAACAGCCATTAGGCCATTAGGGTAGAGTGTATATGCTTTTCATAGATGATTTCATTTTATCCTGACAACCCGATGAAGCAGATCTGTCATACCTATTTTATAAATGAGGAAAATGAGGCTTAGCAAATATCACAATCACTTTTCCCAAGGTTACATTACCTAGAAAGTGGTAGAACTCAGATCTACTTGAGCTTGCACTCTTAGACACTATGTTGTATTGATCTAGTTGTAATTGAATGAGTGAAAATCATTAGTGTCAGAAAAGATACATCCAAATTTGGGTTTACTAGTTAGAGATTAAGCTTGCTCTCTATGAATGTTTTATAAACCTTGATTCTGTGGATTATATTTATCCAATAAAAGTGAAAAGCTTTAATAGCACTAGAACAAATCTACACTAGAATATCTTATTTTTCTTATCCTTTTCATTTAGCAATCCTACTCTACGTATACAAAATGTTTATAATATATTCCATTTAGGAAGAATTCCTAAAGCAAAAATTATGGAGATGAAATTGTTATATGTATGTTAGTGGATGGGTGTGTACAGATTAAGGAGTAAAGAAAAAAAGGAAGATTGTTTTTTTGGTTTTATTGTTTGCATAGGTGGCTTTTATGAAAAATGAGCTCAGTGTATCTAGGCAAGTGCTGATCTCCAGGCAGTGACTACCTAATAGTGGCTATTATTTATCTTGAAAGTAGGTCAGAATCAGTATCATTGGTTCTTTGTATGAAATTTAGAAGAAAAGTGAAAACATCTGTACCAGTGACAATCAAGTTAAGTATGTTGCCCGCTCCCACCCCCAGTAAAATTCTCAGAAAGCACATTCATATTCTTTATAGAAACAGAACGCTGCAACTCAGAGGCAAAACATAATTGAAACAAGCACTGCCTATTTTATGAAATATTAAGTAGGATTCTTATTACCACCCCTTTTCTCTCTCATTGAGAGTTAATGTGATAATGAGCCACTTTTATTTGTGGGAGCCTGTGGTTTACTCAGGCCTGCTGGCTGGAGAAAGGGTTACGACATTGGTTTAAGGAACACCTAACTAGGTATAGTTCATGTTAATTCACCTCTTTTAATGTAACTTGAGTAGATGGCAGCTTTTAGTATACATTCACGAGCTAAGCCTATATTAACCCTTTAATTTGCTAATTATCAGTTCTTGTGCAGAGAAAGGAAATGATGAAAGGACTTAAGTCTGGATTAGGTACTTAAGTCTGAATTTAGGAACTTCCAACTCCCCATTATGGGCATTTTCAGGAAATTCTGTTTGCAATTAATGAGTTAGGATGCCCTAGAAATTTCAGCATGGGGGCGCACAGGAGGGATGGAGAGAGTTGTCCTTGGGCTCAAGCTAATCTGAGGTCTTACATTACCTTTGTAGTATGATTTGATGCATTGTGTGGGAGGGTGCCTTGATGTCTGAATTCCCACACGAACTTTGCATATCTTTGGACTAAGCATGCTTTTATTTTTTATTTTAAGATTTTATTTATGTATTTGACAGAGATCACAAGTAGGCAGAGAGAGGGGCAGGGAAGCAGGCTCCCTGTTGAGCAGAGAGCTGGATGCAGGGCTCCATTCCAGGACCCTGGGATCATGACCTGAGCTGAAGGCAGAGGCTTTAACCCACTGAACCACCCAGGCGCCCCTAAGCATGCTTTTAAAATGGGGAGCATTTCTGGGAGAAGTAATACTAAGCTGCCATTTTAATAACACCTTACTTAATATATCTAGTGGGACTTTTCTGGCTATTTGATGTAAACTAAAATTATACGACTTGCAACATCACTGAATTGGATCATATACCAGATCATATACCATATATGATAGAGTCATATACCAGACTCTAATTACAAAATAAACGTTGCTTCTAATTGTTTTTTTAATAGATACAAGAGTATACTGTTAATAATTTTTACTTTGTCAACTACTTTACTATAAAATAAGCATCGGGGCGCCTGGGTGGCTCAGTGGGTTAAATAAAGCCTCTGCCTTCTGCTCAGGTCATGATCCCGGGGTCCTGGGATCGAGCCCCGAATCAGGCTCTCTGCTCAGCAGGGAGCCTGCTTCCTCCCCTCTCTTCTCTGCCTGCCTCTCTGCCTACTTGTGATCTCTGTCTGTCAAATGAATAAATAAAAAATAAAATAAAATAAGCATCACCTTCTATGCTGTAAGTATAATTTTTCCCTATAGCAGAGTGAATCTTTGCTCCTTTGCCAGATGATACTCATTATTAACAGTCATAAATGGCTAAGAACTTATGCAATAATTGTCTCTCTTGAAAAATATTCAAAAATACCCTGTTTTAAGTATCTTTAATTTTTAAGGTTTCACTTATAACAATATGATTATAAAACATTGGGGTTTTTGAGAAATACTGGGTTTTGCATATTTGGGTAAAACTACATCTTTAAATCACCTTCACTGTAAAAGTCTTGTATTTTTTTCTTTTTAGAATTTGGTTCAGACTAATTTGAAGTAGTCTATAGAGTTAACATTTTAATCAGTATTGTCACTGTTTGTATTTATAGATCCAGCAACTGAATTTGATCATGTCTTTGTATTTTTTATTTTGTTATTTTTCTTTTTAATAATAAAATCCTTTTTTAAGTGTCTTCAGTAATAGTTTAAGTAGAATGTTGCAGTTGACACACTCTAAAGGTTTGTTATAGAAACTTGGTTTGAAAAGCTTTACAGATTTTTTTGACAGATAAATTCTCCTATACTTGACAACTAGCTAAAAACTTGAATACTATAAAATTAAAGTGATCAACATTAATGCTCCCATTTTAGGGATACTAAAATTTACCATCATATCATACACCAGAAAATAAAGTGAAATGCCAATAAAGAAGATATGGTATCACCTATTCTTAATTGATATTGTAACATTTCTCCACTGTATTTCTTAAGGGTTTATCACAGTTGGCCAGGGTGAATAGGTTGCTAAATATCCATGAGATTACCCTGGTGTTTTATATACCATTTCATTTTTAAAAATCATTGGTTAGGACTCATTACATTGATTTTGTGACTCCTGATGGGTTGCAACCTGCATTTTGGAAAACATTGGTCTACAAAGATCATAGTAAACAGGAGAGTTGCACACGGGTAATAGAGAATGATATCAAAGCTCATGTGCCATAGGGCATAGAAAGCCACAATGAAAATTTTGGCACTTATTTTAGGTGTGTTGGAAAATCTTAACAATCCTCAAGATTTTGGGGAATTGAATGATTTAAATTTAAAAAAGATCACTCTGGCTCCTAGGTAGACAGTAGATTAAAAGGGTGGGACTAGAGCAGGGGCTAGAGCAAGGTGGGCAAATTGTGGCCCACAGGCCAAATCCTCACCACCTGTTTTTCTAAGCCGGTGAGCTAAAAATAGTTTACATTTTACATTTCAAATGGTTAGGAATAAAGAGAAGAACAATATTTTATAACATTAAAATTATATATAATTTGAACTGTAGTGTTCACAAAGTTTTATTGGAATGTATTGGAATTCATTTGTGTATATGTAATCTGTGGCCACTTTTGTGCTGTAAAGGCAGACTTGAATATTTGCAGCTGAGATTGTATGACCTGTAATGCCTGAAATATTTCCTCTATGGCCTTTTATAGAAAAAATGTGTTGAGCTTTGTTTTAGAGTATTGGCAGCTATTTCAGTAAAGAGTCTATTGCAGAGTCCAGGAAAGAGATGATAGTGGCTTTGACTGTGGGTAGCCGTATACATGGATACAAGTGGATGAGTAGTGGAACTATTTTGGAGAGGGGGCTGGGAAGGCTTGCTATTAAATTGGTGTACTAGTGGAATTGATTGAAAACGTTTATTTTTCCATCACTGAAAAAGAACCATCTAGCCAAAAGATACAGATTATGTTGCATTTCCTTGTATATATATAACATTTTAAAAGACAAAAGATTTAATGTAACTCTTCTTTAATGTAACTCGTACATTGAAGCAACTTCAATGTAGAATGAAAAGCATTCATATATTTGACATAAAAAAGGCATTTAAATTGTAATCCTTGCTCTATAATTAGTTTCTTGCTATGTATTTTAAATTTACTAACCTCTTTTTACACATACACTTCATCTACATATTAAGACTGTTCCTAAATATTAAGACTGTTCTGGGCTTAATAATAAATAATATAACATTGTTTTAAATGGCTTGCAAATGTAAACTTAGGTGGAATACTTGGAAACCACTCTAGTTTCTTATAGGTTCTGTGACTATAGCATGTAGTTTTTCATTTTCATGAGTGTGTCAGCTGTAGCAGGGTACAACTTTTTATTATTTTTAGGGATGAAAATTACTTATTTGGTTTTTTTTTTTTTAAGTTTTTTTCTTGTATAGCCCCCTGACTGTAATAGAAATAGTCTTTGAAACCTCAAGCTAGAGTATATGACATTTGCAATACAGTTACTTTTTAAATAGCAATCTGAAGTTTTAAAACATGTAGCAGTTTCTTTCCTATGTTATACCTGAAATGTATAAAATTTTGTAAGAATTGTACTTATACAATTCTTTATACTTTAATGTTTCTGACAAATGGCTGACTAGATAATCCGAAAACGCTTCTGCTTCAAATCACCTAGAAATGTCAGCTAAAAGATAACAAATGTCCATTTAAATGAACAGCTGAGCTTTCACGAAATTAAGGAAACACTCATGATGCAAAAATGAGGAAAAGACTGAGAAACAGAAGAGTATGTGAGTTAACATTGGCTGCTCTGTGGATGGGGCATTGGTCCAGGCATTATAGGGATTTGAATTTCAATGCCCATATTGAAATAGGTTACAAGGCCTTGAGTTTGTACAAAGTGGGAAATTAGCACAACATCCATGCATAAAATCAGCATCCTTTAAGCACTGTACCTGTAGGAAAGGGGTAGATGAAGAAAAGAACCCACCCACCAGCACTGGGAGACTACAGAGAAGCTTAAGAGTTTGTAGCTGTAGTCCTGTCTTTTGTTGGCTTGGAGTTATTTTTTTATTTGATAGAGAGTGAGAGAAAGAGCAAAGGGAGAGGAAAAGCAGAGTCCCTGACCATTAGGCAGCCCAACAAGGGGCTTGATCCTGGGACTCCAGGTTCACCATGTGCCCCATGGCTTGGAGTTTAATACTGCCTCCTTGGTGTGTAAAAACCTAAACTGAGAAATATAAAAAGGATTGATAAGATACTAAAACCTCTGAGTTATCCAGAAGAAGCAAACAAAACATTCTTGATGTTACAAGCTTCCAAACTAGGCTGCCAGGATTCCCACAGGTAAGCTACATGAAAATGAGTTTGCAACGCTCAATTTAAAAATTCTGAAGACAGTCACTCATTCTCAAGAATGGGTCAGTAGACACTACAAATAGGATTAAATCCTGAAGGCCTTCAGATAATTATCATATAGAAATAATAAAATAAATATGTTTAAAATGACTAAAATCTTAAGGAAATGAAAACATAAATCAAAAAATTTGGAAAGGAGTCCAATAAAAATTAAAAAAAGTCATAAAAATGAATGGGTCAATAAAAAATAATTGAATAAGGACTAAGTGGAAGAGTTGAAATTATCAAGAATATAGGAGAGAAAGAGGAACAGTAAGAAATCTTTAGAGACACAGAAGTTAGAATGAGATGATCCAACGTAATGTTTAATAGAAGTTCCATTAGAAAAAAAGAGTAATATGGGGATGAAGCAGTATTTGAAGAGATAATGGCTGAAAATATTGCAGATTTTATGAAGGGCAAAAGTCCTTAGATTCAGAAAACCTACTAAGACCTTAAGTAAATAAAAAATTAGTCCTCACCTAGACACATCATGAAACCAAAGAAAATGTAGAGTTTTTATGGGTAGCATTCTCTTTACCACCAAGATATTGAAATAAATTCACCTGAAATAAAGTTTTAAACGTTATTTTCCAGTAATAGTGCTAAATTTTCACTGGTCTATCTGTTCACTATTTGTTCAGCTTGTGACTAAAAACTTCGCTTTGTGAAGTAAGTTTTTGTCATGGAACAAGTGTCTAAAAATTACTAGTGCTATGAGGAAAATACTTCTTCTTGTGACTAGTTTTCTTCTTTAGGAAGGAAATACGCCATCAAAAAAACTACTATTCGGGGCGCCTGGCTGGCTCAGTGGGCTAAAGCATCTGCCTTCAGCTCAGGTCATGATCCCGGGGTCCTGGGATCAAGTCCCACATCGGGCTCTCTGGCAGGGAGCCTGCTTCCTCTTCTCTCTGCCTGCCTCTCTGCCTGCTTGTGATCTCTTCTGTCAAATAAATAAATTAATTTAAAAAAAATTCTATTCAGCTTCTTCCAAAAGTCATTGACTAAAAACGGTAGCAAATTTATTAGAAGTTTTAACAAAAACTGTTATTTTCCCTTATTCACACATTTAGTTCAGTTTTAGGGTTTTTTTCTTTCTGTATCATGAAATTTATTCATTTCTTTTTCCTTGTGGTTTCTACTCTGATCTTTTCCTGTTTATTAGTCATAGACTTTGAAGGAACAACTATATTTGCAAGTCATTTAAAATGGGTTTATTCATCTTATGTTTCAAAAGTTAAATAAAATAAAACAAAACCCACCTTGCTTTATTTAATTAGCACTTCTCTTTTGCTTCATTCTGCCAAATTATTGCACTAGCCGGTCAACAGGCGAATATAACGGGCACTGGGTGAAAATAATGACCTCTGTACTTGTTCTCATTTTCCCCTATGGGTTACCCGTTTTGATGTAGGCAAGCTGGACTTAGGCAGAAGGTAATCTGCATGTTCCTGACAGGTGAAACTTCACTTTGAAATATTCTCATTTTAGACTACCAGCATTAATCCTAGTCCTGCCTTAGAGTTTTATGAGCTGAATATTTTCTGGTCATGTAAACAGGTTCATTAATGAGATAAGGTGGTTGGGGTGTGTGTGTGTGTGTGTGTGTGTGTGTGTGTCCTTCTCTTTTACTATGCATGACCACTAGCATGTATACACACTGCTTTCCCAACCAGATTTTCCCCTGTAAAACCACTTCTTAATATCCTCTGCTTGTTGTTAGATCTATTTTTAACCATTACTATGTACCAGTAAATGTGTTTGTGTATTTGAGATGTAAAACTTAAATCCTTTACACTTGTTATTTTTCTAGTTTACAGTCTGTACTTTTGGATGTTATTTTATTGCTTTAAATATCTTCTAAAAGTTTCTGTCCTTATAATCAATCAGTTATGAATTTTAAACTAACAACTTCTATTTTAAGCCGCACATTTAAAATTTTTTCTACTTTTTGTGTTTGCAGCTGATGTACATACTAAATTTGTCAGGACAAGGTTTTCAGCAAGGAAATGATCACATTTTCTTTGCACATTTCCATATACAAAAATGAGTTTAGGTTTTTAAACTTAAATCAATAGGCTACGTTTTTATAGTCATTCTTATCTAATATGTCTTGGATATTAAATTATGTTTGTATATTGTTATTTAGGTGACTATTATATGGTTAAAAAGATTTTGGAGGAAAACAGTTCAGGTGACTTGAACATAAATTGCGTAGATGTGCTTGGGAGAAATGCTGTTACCATAACTATTGAAAACGAAAACTTGGATATACTGCAGCTTCTTTTGGACTACGGTTGTCAGGTACAAGGCTAGATAATTCTACCAGTAGCTTCTAAATACTGTTAGATATGCCATGTTTTCCTCTTTCTTTCTAGATTCCTTTCATCCCCCTCCTTTCTTCCTTCTTTCCTTCCTTTGCTTTTTTTTTCATTCTTACCTTTCTTTTACCCTTTGTCTTGAGCCACTAGAAGTTTTTAAAACAAACCAAAAAAAAGCCTTTTTAAAAAAAGTGCATTTGACTTATCATTTCCCTCCAAATTTTTGTGCTCCCTCCCTTTATATGTTTTATAACATCTCACAGAGGTAAATTATCATGATTTATTAAAGGTGATTTTGTTTTTATTACTTATGTTACCACTATTTATGTTATATATCTAAAAATAGTACAAATGTTCTGAAAGTGTCAGGGGAACAGGTTGTTCTGTGGTTCATGTAATTTACAAACATAAGAACAAAATGCTCCTGACTCACAATATGCAATTTTCAACTTGACTTTTATTTTCTCCTGTTAAATTTTATTAAGTTTTCCTTTTTTGTCTGAAGTTAGTGCTTATAACTAAAGATGAACAAATCTTTTTTTTTTTTAAACTGGAATATATAAACCTTTCTGTTTCTCTTTATATCAGTTCAGGTAGAAAAGCAGGCATTCATATAAGTCTTTAAAATATGTATACATATACATATATATTCTATTTATTTATTTGTCAGAGAGAGAGAGAGAGAATACAAGCACAGGGAAAGGCAAGCAGAGAGGGAAGCAGGTTCCCGGCGAGCAAGGAGCCCAATGTGGGATTCAGTCTCAGGACCCTGGGATCATGACCTGAGTGGAACGCAGACGCTTAACCAACTGAGCCATCCAGGCATCCCTTCATATAAGTCTTTTTTTTTCCCTTCATATAAGTCTTGAAAGACAATAGATTCTGAAGGAAATTTAATAATATTTAATTATTTAATATTATTTTCTTTTTCTTTGGGTTTGCTTTTTTTTTTTTTAAGATTTTATTTATTTATTTGACAGACAGAGATCACAAGTAGGCAGAGAGGCAGGCAGAGAGGAGGAAGCAGGCTCCCCGCGGAGCAGAGAGCCTGACGTGGGGCTCAATCCCAGGACCCTGAGATCAGGACCCTAGCTGAAGGCAGCGGCTTAATCCACTGAGCCACCCAGGTGCCCCTTTGGGTTTGCTTTTGACGGGAGCACATGAATTCTGGCACTTTTTTTTCTTTCTTTCAAATAGCATGATTGTTCTGTTGTAGCTTCAAATTAGTGAGGTTTTTTTTTTTTTAGTGACATCAGGAAGCACTCACAGAAGGTTTTAACATATAAGTAGGTTCTGTGTGCATTTTTATTGTGTGTACATATATATGCGGTACAATATATAGTACTGTATGTTTATATATTCAGAGTAGAAAAAGAAATTGCTTCCCAGCAATTTTAGTTACCCAGAATACCACTGAGAATCAGAAAGTAACAACATCTCTGTGCAGTAGCTGCCATGAAGTTTTCCATTTATGAACTTCAGTCATAGGAGTACTAGAGCCCTCCTTCAAAAAGGGCATACCCCTTCAAAAGGGGCATGAGGACTGGAGTGAAACAAAATGGGGCATAGTACCTCTGACCCTCTTTAATAAAGAGGCCAACAGCATTACATATCTGATAATCTCTGAGGGAGTTGCATGTTAGAATGGCAATTAATGTTTACAACGATGGCCAGAATAAGTAAGGAAAAGTTAAATTATATTCAGTACCTATTGTTTTAGAAGTTAGAAGAATATGTATAGTATTTCTGAAAGTAGAAAACATCCATCAAAATAGTTTATATTTCAAAGTTAAACACTTAAAGGCATAAGCTTCAGTTACCTAGGAAATGAGGTTATAAAGAAAGACCCTTTCTTTATGGATCTTCAGTATCTATGATATTGGATTGAATATGGTTATGGATTGAATATCTGTGGATATTCAAATGGATAAATGAAGTATTATGGTATAATCACCATTTTTGTCTTTTTACATAGATGTTCCTCTGTATATAATAATTCTGCAGTGTACATGGTTCTTTCACATGGTTCCTGATCATACTTGAACATCATAGCCAACCTATATAGATGTTACATTTTATAGATCAGAAAACTGAGGCTCATAGACTTTAATGAATTGCCCAAAGTTCTAAAATAAGTGAAGGCAGAGCTAAGATACGAACCTGATCTTCTGACTGCAAATCCCATGCTCTTTCCAGTTCATTTTGTGTTCTGTCTCAGGTTACCTCTGTCTTGCCTGTCAATTAACAGATGTCCAAGGCCTACCGTTGGGTGTGATTGTAGAAATGAATAAGTAAAACATGAGTTCCATACTAAAGGACATTAAAACTAATTGGATAATGAAAGTATAGTTGATCCTTGAACAATACAGTTTTGAACTGCATAGGTCTACTTATATGTGGATTTTTTTATAGTATAGGACTAAATATTTTCCTTAATGATTTTCTTAATATTTTCTCCAGATTATTTTTTAGAATATAGTATATAATACATATAACATACAAAATATGTGTTAATTGACTATGTTACAGGTAAGGCTTTGGTCAGCAAGAGGCTATTAGTAGTTGAGTTTTGGGGGAGTTAAAAATTATGTTCAAATTTTCAATTATGTGGGGGGTGGACACCCCAACCTCTGCATTGTTTAAGGGTCAACTGTGTACATTTGTGTTTGAAATCAGTTAAATAATGCAGATGTGTATTTGATAAGTTCTGAGTGGTAGTAATACTTGACCCTTTTTATTACTTTGAGGTTACAAAGTACTTTCGTGTTATTTTATCTTATGTTATCCTAGTGGCTCTCAACTGGATAATCTTGCTCACCAGGGGACATTTGATAATGTCTGGAGACATTTTTGGTTTCACAGTTGGGGGATGGATCACTGCTGGCATCTTGTGAGTAGAAGCTAGGGATGCTGCTGAACACCTTACAGTGCACAAGACAACATATACAGTAAAGAATTACCTGGCTCCAAATGTCATTATTGTCACTGTTGAGAAACCATGTTTTATACTTACGCTTTTGTGCTTTGCAATCGATGTTTTGGAAATATAGGAAGGAGATCCCTGTGGATTGAGCTGTCAAGGTTTCACGGAAGAGTGCCAGTTGAGCACAGCCTTCAAACATTAATAATTGCCCGTATTTTTATAGTGATACTGTGTGCCAGGGACCTTAAATATATTCACTTCCTTAATCCTCACAACAGTCCATGAGATAGGTACTATTATTATGTCCATAGTACAGAGGAGAAAACCAACGTACACAAAGTTTAGGTAACTTCCCCAAAGACACTCCACAAACGGCCGACCTGGAATTTGAATGCAGGTTCTGGCTCCAGAGTCCATGCTTTTACCTACCCTCAAAACTACTCTCAAAAATGTGTAAATAGCTCCAGAACAGGGGGTGTTGGGAAGGATGTTAACAAAGGCAGGTGCAATGTATATTTTTGAGAAAATGAATTGAGTTAGCCTGTTGAACAAAATATTTGGGTTGGATAGTAGTGGGAAATATCTGGGAAGAGAACTAAAACAAAATGAATGCAAAGGGCCAGAATGCCAGGCTAAGTAATTTGGGTTTATAGATAATGGGATCATTAAATGATTTTTGAGAAAGGATGTGTTGTGTCCAGTGGTATTCTGGGAAAAGTATTCTAGTGGCTGTGTTCAGTATAGATTGAAAAATGGAAAGTGGAGAAGGCAATAGCTTGGGTGAGCAGTTTTTACAATAATGAACTAGAATCGTAGCTGTAAGAATAGGAGAAAAAATGGCAGATGTGAAAGATGCTGTGAAGGAAGAATTGATAGAACTTAATATTTAAATTTGGAGGGGAGAATTGAAAAGGAGACCAAGATGATTTGGAAATGTTAAACATAGGTGGCTGGGAGAAGGATGAAAGAAAAAGAGGAAGTTAAGTCAGGATCGAGGCAGAGAAATATGGATTTGGGTTTTAGCCTTGTTTATTTTGGGCATGTCAGGCAGTCTCCAGTAGATAGTTACAGATGGAAATTACATCTGTAGGGAGAGATACATGTCCACAACATGGGATGATCACCTGCGTCGTGAAAGTGGATGAAATTACAGAGGGGAGAGAAGGCTGGTGCTGATTCTTTCTCAGGGAGCATCTACATTGATAAAGGCAATAGAAGGAAAGTGTTCCATTAAAGGAGTTAGGATAGTGTAGCATTGTGAAAACCAAAGGAGCAGTTTTTTTCAAAATTTTTATTACAAAGGAGCAGTTTTAATGTGTTGCTTAGAAATCAAAGAAATTGAAAGGGTAGGAAGGGCCACTGGATTTTGAAACTGTCATCAGTAGAGTTAGAGAAAATGATATGCATGATTTGAGAAGTTTGACAAAGTGAGAGGAAGAAAACTTGAGTGGTAAGAGAAAGACAGGATCAAGACAGGTAGCAAAGAGTGAGGAAGTATCTGATATTTTGGGAGATGGGGGCTAGGACTGGTATTTCTGTAAATGAAGGGCCAAGTTCCTGTAGAAGACAGAAAAGCATTAAATAGTATACCAAGGGAGAAAACTTAACTTTGGAAAGGAAATCAGAAGCTTCTCACTCTGAGCCTAGAGAAAAGAGTATGGGATTTGAATGACAATGAAAAGACATTTTCTGAGGTGGGAAGGAATAAAGTAAGCAACCTCATTAATACATAGTAAGTATACATATTGAATAAATTTAAATAAGGGGTGTTTATATACTTGTGAGAAATTGGGAAGCAAAACTAATGACATTTTGTCCTATAGATATTTTTAAAATAATTTAAGAGTTTTTTGCATTCAGAACTTCCTTTGATTTATCAAATAACATCCAATTTGTGCAGAATAAGTTAATGGGAACTCCTTATTTACATGACTTTTTTACACAAATATTTTATACCTGAAGCTTATCCTTTTAAGCATTGGAAGATTTAACATGAATCTTTCTTTATTCTTTGCTAAATAATGTATCTGAATATAGTTTAACTTTACCATCGTTAAGTGGGAATCATTGAAAATATAATTGTTTTACTTTGCTTTGTATAATCTGAAGCTATTAACATGTTTGTCCTTATGTTAAATTGCTTCTGACTGCTCTGTATTTATTGATAGTTGTTTTGCTATACTGATATTTTATCTTTTCAGTAGTTGGCTTTTAGTAATTTTTTCTTAATTTCTTTCCACTTTGTTTTAATCTGTTTCTTTATTCAATAAAGATTTGAAGAATATTTGGGGGGAAAATATCCTGCCTTTATAGACAACTCTTAGTGTGGTTGAGACAGTTCCTTCTGGGAAATAATGCCCATGAAGTTAGTTTGTGACAACTCAATATAGTTTGTTTTTTTTTTTTTTAATTTGCAGTTAGATCCACGGGTGGGTGTGTTGGATGGTTGGAGTTGATTGGTATTTTGACTTGGAGAGCCATAGCATTACTATAGTTAGCTTTATAAGTTAAAATTTAACATAAATGAAATGTTTAGGAGTAATGAACATGTAATTCTTTTTGTTTGCTTCATCTGACCAAGTATGGTAAAAATTGAAGAGAAATATTTGCAAAGAGAATAATGATGCTAGATTTAAATAGGCTACAGCCCAGTGAACCTTAAAAGTTTTAAGGAATAAAAAAATTAAAATTTTTTAAAGTTTTTAAAAAATTTTAAAATGATCTTTAAAAAATCATTGGGGTGGGGAGTTTTTCCTGTGGGAATACATAGACGGTTCCTAATAGTTGAATGTGGCCCCCAATTCTTTCTTTGGGGTGCTATTTCCTATTTTTAGGTATCCAGGTAAAGCCTGTTGTTTTTAGTCCTATTTTTGACATCTAGGTAAAGTATATAGAAGCTTTATTCTTTTCGGTTCTAAGAATACTAAAGATCTGATATAGTTTCATTTTCAAGAGAAAGAAAGTTGATGTAAATTGTTGTTAAAGATTGTAACAGTTTTTAAAATGTATAGATTGAAAGTAATCAGGACACTTTCTTAGATTAAATTGTTATTTGTTTCCATGTTTCCCTTTTGCTTTTACGATTTTCCTTAAAACAAAACAGTAGAACAAAACCAAAAGAAACCCAAAAACCTGATGTCACATTTGCCAAGTATCATAATAGGACTGTTGACTTTGTTACAGGGTTTGAAAGTCCCAAATGCTCAGCTTCTGTCTACTTTTTCCTCCCATTGAAGTTGGAGTTTCAAAATGAATGATAGTTTGGGAGTAAAACTATAAAGTCACTTCTCCCTCTTGTCTCCAAGGACATTGGTAGTCTAGTTTTTTCAGCTTTACTTGACAAGATTGCTAATATTAATGTCAAATTTGTAACATTTCAGTTAGCCATGTATATTTTAAAGTTGAGACCAGAGGGCTCCCCTATCCTTATGGTTGCCCTGATGATCATTTTTATTAGAATGAACATAATCCTTTATCGGTAGTAATAATTCTTGGCAATTTCTTTAAAGATCTGGAATGTTAAGATTTTCTTTTTGGTTCAAAGTTCACAAGTAGAGGTCTTGAAAAGAAATTTCAGCTTTGAATACTCCATTGATCAGCATTGTTCCATTAATAAACCCTTTAGCAACCATTTATTTTTTTGTGTGAAACCAGGACAGAAATTTGTATGTTTTATGGTACACAAAAGTACTGCTAAGGCAAGCAAATGTACTATTTGGACAGTCTAAATTTTTAAAAATTTAGTATTACTGTATATACTACAGTTTAAATTTAAAGATAGTTTTATTTAAGAATTAGTAAAAATCAATAGTTTACCTTTTTATCCTCCATTTTCATTTTTAACCTTTTTTTTTTTTAAAGTCCGCAGATGCACTTTTGGTGGCAATCGACTCTGAAGTAGTGGGAGCTGTTGATATACTACTTAATCATCGACCAAAACGATCATCAAGACCAACTATAGTAGTTAGTACTCTTAAATATTTATTAATTTGGATTTTTAAACCAAAATAGATCTCCTGCCCCATTCCCATTTTTTTCTTCCCCCAAATTTATTTTGTTTTAAAGAAATAGACTTTTTTTTACTCTGTAAAATATTGCCTTAAAGTAAGTAAATACTT
This sequence comes from Taxidea taxus jeffersonii, assembly GCA_003697995.1. NCBI lineage: Eukaryota > Metazoa > Chordata > Mammalia > Carnivora > Mustelidae > Taxidea > Taxidea taxus. The sequence goes on from ML106491.1 coordinate 16,608, forward strand.
GCAGGAATAATTAATTTTGCTTTCAGGAAACCTTTTTAAAATTAGTGATATTTCCATAATTTTGTCAGTGTGGACCAATATTTTTAGTTTTGGACATTCTATAGATTAGGTTGAAAATACAGATTAGTTTCCAAATGGATTTAAGAATTAAATATAAACAGTGAAACCATAAAACTGGTAGGTGAATATTTAACTGATTATGAGTAGAAAGACTTTCTAATCATAAAAAGCAATGACATAGCCTTTGGCTGTATAGAAGTTAAATTTCTGGAATTCAGACATTGAGCAGAATTTAGAAAGCAGATGGATAACTGGCAAAGATATTTTCAAAATATATCACAAATTCATAATCTTAATAATTGAAAAATTGATGAAAAACACCAGGATCAGAAAAGGACACCAAAAAGTCTCAGAAAAGAAAATATGAGATATTAAAACTTACTACTAGTAAGATATGAAATACTAAATTTTGCTCATCAAATTACCAAAGATTTACTTATTTATTTAAATTTTAGTTAACATATAGTGTAATGTTAGTTTCAGATGTAGAATTCGGTGACTCATCACTTACATACAACACAGTGCATATCACAAGTGCCCTCCTTAATACCCATCATCCATCTAGACCACCACCCACCCACATCCTTCCATCAACCCTCAGTTTTTTTCTGTCATTAAGAGTCTCTTATGGTTCATTTCCCTCCTACCTTTTTTTTCTCCCTTCCCATACATTCATCAGTTTTTAAATTCCATATATGAGTGTAATCATATGGTATTTGTCTTTGTCTGACTGACTCATTTCACTTAATATAATATGCTCTAGCTCCATCCATATCATCCCAAATGGCAAGATTTCATTCTTTTCTATGGCTGAGTAATATTGCATTATATATAGCTCTTCTTTATCTATTCATCAGTCAATGGATATTTGGGTTCTCCATTATTTGGTCATTGTTTAAATGCAAATTCGTAAAGATTTTTGAAAATAATTACCATTGATGGCAAAGGAGTAGTACAGTCTAATACAAATTGGTGGGGAGGGTGTTTTGGAAAGCATTTTGGCAGAGTGTGTCATAAAAAAGAAAGCTGTTCATGTTCTGTAACCTAGTGTTTCCCCTTCTAGGAACTGGTCAGAAATAGGGAGAAAAATGTTAATTGTGATCTTACTTATAGCAATGAAAAAACCATGTCACCCAATTTAAACATCCCCAAATAAAAGATTGGAAATAGTGAAAGTCACATATATATTAAAATGATATTTTTAAAAGAATATTTAGGAACCTGAATAAATATGACTTAGGAAGGTGAAAAAAATGGGAATAGTAAACTGGACATATAATATGATCCAATGTTAAAAAGATGCACAGACAAGGAACTATATGCAAATGTAGAAAAATGTTATCTGACAGCAGTCATCTCATTGCTAAATTAAGGATATTTTTTCCTTATTCCTTTTAATTTTCCTTATTGCTTTAGGTTTTAAGACAGTCACTAATGATCAGATAAATTCTACTCTAAAATGAGATATTTGTTATATTTCAAAATTTAAAAATTACAACATTCATTATTGGTGAGGATGTAGTAAAACAAGTAGTTTAAATAATTGCTGGTAGTGTAAACTGGCTATCCTCTGAAGAAAAACATTGTTTTAAGAAAGAATTATAAATTAGTTGTGGATTATCTGCCATTGTCCTAGAATAATGAGAAGCTCTGCTAAATTGCATACTCTATCATACATTAGCTGAAATCTTTGGCTTACATTTAGGTACTAGAAAGTATGTGTAAGCATGACTTACTCCAGAGGGTAGTACCAGCTAGGTTAAGTAGTGATAAGAAACCAAAAGAACAGGAAAGAAGGCTAAGAATATAGCCCTTGTCCAAATGATCAGAAATATCTAGAATCCTATTCGATTTTCTGTCACCTGTCTTGCAGTCATTGTTATATTTTGGTATACTTATTCCACCTTGTAGCCTTTTTACCCATTTACTTTCTTGGCAGGGAGCGTGGGGTGTAGTATGCCAGGGTATTGGAGCAACTGGCTGACATTATTTCATCACCATTAGCACCACCAGTTGACTCTTGAGTTGTAAGGCTCTGGCAGTCTTCACCTACTCAGTGGAAGAACACTTTGTACTTCATCTCTAACGAAAAGGGGTATCCAGCCTTTGCTTGAGTACTTTCGGTGACAGCAAGATCACATCTTAAGAGCCTTAATACTTCTTGACAGGCAATGTCAAATATTTTTATATACTTTTTTTTATGATTTCAGTGAATTCTGTATTCTTAGCTTATCAAAATTATTTATTGATAAATTTTGATTTTCAAATACAGGTAGGTTTTTTAATAGTATGTAGATTATATTATGAACAATGAAATAATGAGTTTTAATCTTCTAATAATGTTTTTCACATAGTTAAGTGTATTTTAAAGGAAAAATGTGGACATTATTTGAATATAATTTTCTTTATAACCAGTAATAAGGGGAGAAAGGGCTAAATTTTTAGATTTCTTTGTTATTTTTAAATAAATTCATTAATTTGAAGCTTCCAGGAAATAAATGGGAAGTATATAAAGAAACTATTCATGAAAGAAGGGGGAAAAGCTAAGGATGTTGGAAAATATTAAAACTTAGCCAGTAATCAAAGGAAAGGAAAGTGTTTTTTCACTCATAAATTGGGAATGACCAGGCCTAGTGCTGGTGAGTGAACCTTGAGTGTGAAATGGGTACGTTCCTATATTATTGGTAATATAAACTATGAAAAGAACTTTAGTGATCTATATCAAAAGCTTCAAAACTGTTCATGGCCTTAGACCTATTATTGCACTTCAGGGGTTCTGTGGTTAATGAGTTTATCCTAAATTTCAAAAAAGCTGTATTCATAAAGATGTTTGTGGTAGTGTTATTTAAATAAGCAAAACAAAATATCTTGAACATAGGTCTATGGATTTTCTTAAATTACATACTAGGTCTACACATAAATTTATTTCCCAGAAATTCTGGGCTGTAGTTTTATGAAATAATTAGAAACATCCTTGAATTTCAAAATAGTAAGGACCATTGTTTTTAATCATTGATGCCAAATCACTTATGCCAAAGATGTCCTTAAAGGTGGTATGATAGAAAAAGAACTAGAAGGAGATACTGTAAAATGTATTTTGCATAGTAGGAATATGGGAATTTTTATACTTATTTCTGCTTTTCTATATTTTTCAGATATTTTAAAATATGTGTGTACTACTTTTATAACATTAATAAAAATTACCAAAAAAACCCTATGAACTTGATAAGCTTATACAATGGAATCAAACAGCTCTCAGGAAAACCCATGTGAAAAAGTGAGAAGTATTGGGAAGAATATGGAATAGTCATAAATCAGTCAATCTTTTTATTTAACCCTGGTTCCTTGTTTACTTATGTTTCCTTCCTCATGTCATGCCATCAGCAGGCCCATGAGCCCATGTAGGGAAAGCAGCTCAGGCTCTGGTGTAATATGGACGTGAGTGCTGATCTGCATTTTGCCACTCTGTTGTGTACCTTGGGCGCATTAACTTCTCTGAGCCTCAGTTTCTTCATGGGGATTATAATGCTCAATTTTGCAGGCATTTTGGGGTTAAATGAGATGATAAATGTAAAGTGCCTAACAATCCCAGGACTTATGAATAGTAGTTATTATTGTTAGTGTTTTTGTGCATTTGTAACAGGAAAAAGTATAGGTAATGATGGGGAATATGTAGAGAATTACACAAAATGAAGAGTGCTTCCTATTTACTTATTCCTTTCAGGTAGCTTCATTGCTATTAATGTGACAAGATTTCCATAAAGTTGGAATTTTTAAGTTTTTCTCATGCATTTATGCTCTGCCTATTTTTAACATTTCTGTTTTTTCCTTTATATTCTTTTTCTAAGATTCTTGTTCTTTATCCTTGTCATGCATGTTTCCATAATCTTGTGAAAATGAAACACTTTTTCCTAAAGTATTTCTGTAGGTATCCTCACTTCTTCTTTGTTAGGAAAGCAGGACTCTAGTTGTATGAATGTGTCCTATTGAAGATTTTTGTCTGTCATGATTATATTGCATTTATTAATTAATATTGAGTTATAAGGTTTCAAAAAGAATTGAGTCCTGGTAAAATATTTATCATATTTTTAAAAATAATTCTTATATTCTTTGTGTCTTCTGCTTTTTTCATTTCATTTTCCGTTAAATATATTATTTTGAAGTCACAATAATTTTATACATTTATATAAATATTTTTCAGAAACTAATGGAACGAATTCAGAATCCTGAGTATTCAACAACTATGGATGTTGCACCTGTCATTTTGGCTGCTCATCGTAACAACTATGAAATTCTTACAATGCTGTTAAAACAGGATGTATCTCTACCCAAACCCCATGCAGTTGGCTGTGAATGCACGTTGTGTTCTGCAAAAAACAAAAAGGATAGCCTCCGACATTCCAGGTTAGAAAGTTAAGGTTTTGATAAATAGATGTACAATTTACTAAGGTATATGTCAGTGAAATTTTTGTTGTTTTTCTTTCTATGTGGCTTTTAAGAAATATGGTACTAGAATGGCTTATGAAAGCTAAACTTCTAATTCCTTTGGTTAATGGGAGTTTTACATTTTTTAGAAGTGTTTACTAAATGATATGTAGTTAGGAAAAACCTTCAAATTATGAATAAGGTTTACCTCGTACTTCTGCTGGTGGGGCTTAGAGACACTACTTACTTTTTAAAAGCAGAGTTTATTAATCTAAGAGAATTTCCAAATAGTGGAAGGGGTAGAGATACCCCTTCTTATCTTAAGGAAATAAAAAATATTTTCTGTCTGACTGAATACTTAACTTGTTATGTCTCCTACTTCCCCTTTCACACAGTATTTAAATCTTTTTCTCTTCCCTTTCTCCCCAGTCAAAAAAGTAAGAACAACTGAGGAGAAAATGAACAAGAAATTATCCCAACTTGGACAGGTTGAGCAAGAGCACACACATGGGCATGTTGTATAAAGTTCTGGGCTAGACTTGAGAATCTCATTTTCAGCTTAAGTCTTCATATATATATTACCTGTGTAGTAATCAAAAATAGTTGAAATTATATCAAATATAACATTTACTATGGGAAATGTGATCTGGAAGTCCTAAGCAGCCCCTCGACAAACTGTTTTTACAGTATGTGAAATTAGCCTTAAAGCTGCAAGCTATTCACCCTTATTCCTTCCTTACATTAAGGACAGATCTTTGGTGGATTGACAGATGGTCACAGATCCATAAATTGAGAAAGTCTCCTGGGAATCAATTTAATGTTTGTTTGCAGAGGTTGAACTGGAAAATTTATCTATTTTCAAGTTTCATTGAGACCTATTTTTGGGGGAGGGGGTTCAAGATCTCGTTGATAGTTATGGCTATATCATTTAACTTTTTAGTTTTAAAATGACTAGTCTGTAAAATGACAAGCAGAAATGATCTTTAAGGCTTCTTCTAGTTTTAAAATTCTTTATTAATATTAAACATAAGTATTTCCAAATTGTATGCTTATTAAATATGTGTGTAGTTGAAGCAGCTGAGGTTGCAAGAACACTAACCCTGGTTCTGTTTCAGGTGGGGAAAAAGCTTTGTTCTGAAAGCTTTTAGAGGAGCTGGTGGCATGAGCTTGGTCTTTAGGTATGAATAAAAATAAAAAGAGAGGCCCCTGGGTAGGTCAGTTGGTTAAGTCTCTGACTCTTGATTTTGGCTCAGATCATGCTTTCAGGGTCATGAGATCGAGCCCCATGTTGGCTCTGTGCTCAGTGGGGAAATTTTCTCTTTTGCTACCCTCCCTACCACACCCCCGCTCAAATAAATAAATAAATAAAAATCTTAAAAAAAAAATAAAAAGGTTGTTTTATGCAGAAAATACAGTATGTGGTTGTGGTTTATTTAGGGAACTCCAAATGGTATGGTGTATTTACAGAAAAGTTTGAGAGTTTATTATTGATATTTGGGAAAACAGGGCAAATATCCTGGCTACAAGTCATTTCTTGGAATTGCTAAGTAGACTTCCTGAAGAAAAGAGGGTAACAATATGAGTAAAAAGAGATATGGGTAAAGGTTTTGGTGAAGTTGAAGAGCCAATATACCAGCAATAAAGATGTGAGGCAGTCTGTATAAAGTTATTGGTTTTTAAATTTTAGAGATGCTGAAGTTTCAGGTGATGATAAGATCAAGGGGCAGTAATTTTATTTTATTATTGGTTTATTTATTTTAAAAGATTTTATGTATTTGAGAGACAGAGAGCGCAAGCCAGGGGGTGGGAAGGGAGGTAGAGGAAGACGAAGAAGCAGACTCCCCACTGAGCAGGGAGCCAGACTCCAGGCTTGATCCTAGGACCCTGGGATCATGACTTGAGCCAAAGGCAGACCTTTAACTGACTGACCACCTAGGCACCCCTTAGGGGTAATTATTTTATCTTATTTATTTATTTTTATTATTGTTAAAGTTTTTATTTATTTGAGAGGGAATGAGAGAGAACACGAGTGGGTTGAGGAGAAGCAGACTCCCTGCTGACCCTGGGGTTAAAGGCAGCCGCTTAACCAACCCAGTCACTCAGGTGCCCCAGGGGCCATAATTTTAAATGCGTAGGGAAGGATAATGGAACCATTGTAGTTTAGAAAAACATTTTTAGGGGTGTCTGGGTGGCTCAGTGGGTTAAAGCCTCTGCCTTCGCTCAGGTCATGATCCCAGGGTCCTGGGATTGAGCCCCGCATTGGGCTGGACTCTGCTCAGCGGGGAGCCAGCTTCCCCCCTCTCTCTCCACCTGCCTCTCTGCCTACTTGTGATCTCTGTCTGTCAAATAAATAAATAAAATCTTTAAAAAAATTTTTTTAGTAATATAATTGCTATGATTTGGTTTTAGTCTCAATTATTTGATGTGTTGTAAAATTTCGAATAACTTTAAAGGAATATTTGCAATCTTTATTGTCTATCAAAGAAAGACAAAGTTTTTAAAAAGTTGAGAATTGCTTTGTTTATACTGCACAGTGATTTTTATAGTTTTGAGTTTGAATGCCTATAAGTACCAAGTTTACTCAACTTTACTCATATTATAATCCACTTCACCCTTGAAAGCAATTGAATTTGTACAACTTGGCTAGAAGAGTAAGATTTGGCATTGAGAAAATCAATGATGAGGCTCTAGTAATACTAGTTTCAAAGCTATTTATTTTAACTACATAAGTAATGTGTGAATAAATCCTTAAATCTGTGTAAAAATTTTAAGTTTAATTTTGAGCAGGTGTCCTTTGACCAATCTCAATTCTCCTCCTATCTCTGGAGCTAACCAGTATGACCAGTTTGAGGTTCTGTATTCTGCTCCTTAATGACTAGAATTCTAATTGGCTAGAAATGTGACTCTTAACTGTGGTGTTAGATTGGAAACTAGTCTCCATCAGTGGCCATCAATTATATGTTGAAGTTAGAAATTCCCTCTCTCGATTTCTGTCTATACACAGTCCATTCAAGTTTCTTCTCCTATTTCATTAGTTTTGCCTATATGTTATTAATCTTATTTCATCTACTCCAGTTTTTATGGTTGTCCAAATATTTAGGTTGAGCCATATGAAATTACTATCTTAAAAGTATTTTGGACAATGTAGAATTTCATATTCCCATATTCTTCTTCATGTGGATGAAACCAAAATCCCAGAAAGTTATGTAGAATATAATCACATAACTCTAAAGACCTCAAAGAAAATTTTCTTAAGATTTATTTATTTATTTGAGAGAGAAAGAGAGCATGTGCACATGAGTGGGGTTGGGGGTGTGGAGAGGCAGAGACAGAGGAAGAGAATCTTCAAGCAGATTCCCCACTGATTGTGGAGCCTGACTTGTGGCTTGATTTTAAGCCCCTGGGATGATGATCTGAGCCAAAAGCCAGAATCGACCACTTAACTGACTGAGCCACCCAGGCACCCCAAAAAAGTTTCTTTTTTTTAAAATTTAAATTTAAATATTTTTTTTAAATATGGAGATTGATGATTTGCAGTAAATGCATACAGGTGTAGTGAATGTATACAGGTATAAACTGTCACCAGAATCCAATATTCTGTCACTTCCATCACTGGAAAAAGTTCTGTTATACCCATTTGTAGTCAATCCCTGCTCCCATTCCTAGCTCCAAGCAACCACATATATTTTTCTGTCTATAACCTATAGTTTTTTCTTTTCTAGAAATTTCATATAAATAGAATCATAAAATATATTGACTTATGTCACTAGCTTCTCTTGCTTAGCATAGTAGTTTGAGATTCTTTCATACTGCATTTATCAGTAGTTTATTCCTTTTTATTGTTGAGTAGTATATCATTTATTATTGAGTAGTAAGGATGAATCTTTTGCATATGCATTCACTAGTTGTTGGACATTTGAGTTATTTCTAGTTTTTGGCAGTGAACATTCACATAGAAGTCTTTTTGTGGACATATCTTTTTTTTATTTCTGTTGGGTAGATATCTAGGAGTGGAATTGCTGGGTTGTATGTTAAGTGTATGTTTAATTTTTTAGATAACTGCCAAACTGATTTCCAAAGTGTTTGTAGCATTTTACATTCTCACTGTGATATGTGATGCTTTCAATTCCTCCACATGGTCACCAACTTTATATTGTTAGTGTTTTTGATCTTAGCCATTTTAGCAGAAGTGTAGTAGTATCTCATTGTGGTTTTAATTTGCATATCCCTTATGCCTTATAATATTAAGCATCTTATCGTGTGTTTATATGCCATTAATCTATCTTCTTTGATGAAGTGTCTACTCAGACTCTTAACTATGGAGAACAAACTGAGGGTTACTGAAGGGGAGGTGGGCAGGGGGATGGGTTAAATGGGTGATGGGTATTAAGGAGGGCACTTGTGATGAGCACTAGGTGTTTGGTTTTTTAAGATTTTTTTTTATTTTTGCGAGAGAGAGAGATTGAACACAAGTGGGGGGGAGGGCAGAGGGAGAAGCAGACTCCCCACAGAACAGGGAGCCCAATGTGGGACTCGATCCCAGGACCCCAGGATCATGACCCAAGCTGAAGGCAGACACCCAACCAACTGAACCTCCCAGGAGCCCAGAGCATTGGGTGTTATATGTAAGCAATGAATCACTAAATTCTACTTCTGAAACTAATAATACACCATACGTTAGCTAACTGGAATTTAAATAAAAACTTGAGGGTTGCCTGGGTGGCTCAGTGGGTTAAAGCCTCTGCCTTCGGCTCAGGTCATGATCTCAGAGTCCTGGAATCGAGCCCCACGTCAGGCTCTCTGCAGGGGGCCTGCTTCCCTTTCTCTCTGCCTGCCTCTCTGCCTACTTGTGATCTCTGTCTGTCAAATAAATAAATAAAATCTTTTAAAAAATAAATAAATAAAAACTTGAAACAAAATAAAATGAGGTAATGTAAGTCTTTCATCTTTCATCTTTTTTTTTTTTTTTTTTTTTTTGCTAGGCTGTGCTCTTTGCATTTCAAATAAAGTTTAGAATGAGTTATCAATTTTTACAAAAATACTTGCTTGGATTTTTAAGAGGGGTTGCATTAAACCAATTTGGAGAGAATTGCCATTTTAATGATAAAATCTTTCAACCTATGAACATGGTATATCTCTCTATTTTATAAGACCTTCCTAATTACTTTCAGCAATGTTTTCTGTTCTTCAGTGTATTGATCTTGTGCTTCTTTTTGTACAATTTATTCCTAAGTATTTTGTTTGTTTTGATAATATTGCATATGAATTACTTTCTTAATTTCATTTGCAGATGGTTCGTTGCTAGTATATAGAAATAAAACAGAGTTTTTTGTACACTGGTTTTGTATCTTGTTTTTCCTAAACTCATTTATTCTAATAGGGCTTTCTGTTTGTTTGCTTTTTAGCTTCCTAAAGATTTTTTATATATAAGATTATATCTTATTAAGTAGAGGAAGTTTTAGTTCTTTTCCAATCTTTGGGCCATCGTTTTTCTTCCCTTATTGCACTGGCTAGAACCTCCAGTGTGATATTGAATGTAAATTAGTAAGAGTGAATATCCTTGCCTTAAGATTCTTGGTTCTGGAGTTTCTATTTGGGATTTTCCATTTATAGTATCATAGGAAATAGTTTTACTGCCCTAAAAATCCCCTATATTACACTTATTTAGCCCTCCCTTACCCCAAAACCCTGGCAAACACTAATTTTTTTTTTTTTTAACTGTCTCTGGTTTTAACTTTTCTCTGTAATGTCATATGATTGGAATCATATAGTTTATAGCCTTTTCATATTGGCTTCTTTCACTTGGGAATATGCATTTAGGTTTCCTTTCATGTGTTTTCATGGATTGATATTACATTTCTTTTTAACACTGAATAATATTCCATTGTATGAAGGTACTACAGTTTATCCATTCACCTATTGAAAGACAGCTTGATTGCTTCCAAGTTTTGGAAGCTATAAATAAAGCTGTTATAAACATTCATGTACAGGTTTTTGTGTGGACATAAGTTTTGAACTCATTAGATAAATATCAAGAAGTGTGATTGCTGGGTCATAAGGTAAGAATATAAGAAACTTCCAAACTGTTTTGCAAAGTGCCTGCACTTCAGCATTCCTACCAACAATGAATGAAGTTCATGTCGTTTCATATCCTGATCAGCATTTGATACTGTCAGGGTTGAATTTTAGCTTTCCAATGGGTGTGTATTGGTATGGTAGGTATCTCGTTGTTGTTTTAATTGCCATTCCCTAGTGATGTATGATGTTGTACATTTCTATATGCTTATTTGCCATCTGTATATCTTCTTTTGTGAGATGTTTGTTCAGATCTCTTGCCTGTTTTTTAATTGGATTGTTTTCTTGTTGTTGTGTTTTAAGAGTTTTTTATATAATTTATATGCAGGGTCCTTTATCAGATACGTTTTTGGCAAATATTTTCTCCCAGCCTGTGGCTTGTCTTTTTATTCTTTTAATTCATGGGTTATTTCAAACTGTGCTGTTGTACTTTCACATATTTTGGGATTTCCCAGATTTCTTTCTACTGGTGATTTCTATTTAATTTCTAAATTAATTAATTATTGGAGAATACTATATTTTTAAAATAACCTAATTGAGGAGAACCTGTTTGGCCCAGTCGGTTAAGTGTCTGCCTTCAGCTCAGGTCATGATCCCAGCATCCTGATATGGGGCCCTGGTTTGGGTTCCCTGCTCAGTAGGGAGTCTGCTTCTCCCTAGCCCACTCTTGCATTCTTGCTCGCTCTCTCTCCTTCTCAAATAAATAAGTAAAATCTTTAAAAAAATAACTTTATTGAGATATAATTTGAGATATAATTCATATATTTTGAAATTTGCCCTTTTATGATATTCGTGAAGTTATACATTGACCATAATTACCTAATTCCAGAACATTTCATCACATCCAGAAGAAACACTATATTCATTACCAGTTACTCTCCAGACCACTGGAAACCACTGAATTTGCTTTTTGTTCTTACAGGTTTGCCTCTTCTGGGTGTTTCATATAAATTGCATCTTTTAAGTTCTTATTGATTATTTGCTTATCTTTTTTGCAGATGTCTATTCAAATCCATTTCCCAGTTTTTTAATTGGTTATCTGCTTTTTTATTTGTTGAATTATAAGAGTTGTTTGTTTGTTTTGTATCCTGGATACAAGTCCCTCAGCAGATACATGATTTGTAATTTTTTTTCCCACATTCTGTTATCTTTTCACTTTTTCTTTTGATGGTGTACTTTGAAGCACAGAAGTTTTAAAGAAGTTTGGTTGCACTCAGTTGACCTCTTTTTGGTATTATAGCTAAGAAACCATTGCTTAATTTGGAGAAAGTACTTTTTGTCATTTCATTCTTTAAAGAAATGTTAAGACTAGTTCTATGGGCTACCATATAATTTGGTAGACAATATTCTGTGTACTCTTGAATATTCTGTGTACTCTTGAATATTCTGTGTACTCTTGGAGTGAGCATTCAATAAACTTCAGTTCAATCATAGTTCTTTCATAGTATTTGAATCTACCTTATCCCTCCGCTTTTCAATCTATTTATTCTATCAGTTTCTGGGAGAGGAATTCTCAATCTCAGAATGTATCAGAATATATAATTTATCCTTGTCAGATGGAATGTTCTGTCAATGTCTAGTTGGTTGCTTAATTCTTTTCTTTCCTTGTTGATCTTTTGTCTAGTTCTATTCATTATTGAAAGTGAGGTGTTAAAAGTGTTTGTTATTGTTCAATTGTCTATTTTTCCATTTCTATTAATTTTTTCTTCATGATTTTGGTGCTCTGTTGTTAGTTACAAATATGTTTATAAATGTTATATCTTCTTTGATTGACCTTTTATCATTATAAAATGTCTCTCTTTATTGCTAGTAACATTTTTTTGATTTGTTTTAAAGTCTGATATTAGTATAACTATTCCAGTTTTCCTGTGGTTGCTGTTTGCATGATATATTTTTTTCCAGACTTTTACTTTCAGTCTATTTCTATCTTTGAATCTAAAGTGTATCTCCTGTAGACAACATAGAGTTGGATGATGCTTTTTCAAAATTTAGTCTGACAACATCTGCCTTTTAATTGGATTGTTTAAACCATTTACATTTAATGTTCTTAATATAGTTGTATTCACATATGTCATTTTGCCTTTTGTGTTTTACATGTCTCCTCATTTGTTTCCTTTGTGTCTTACATCTTTCTTGTTCCTCTGTTCCTTCATTAGTGCTTTTGTTTTTGTTTTTTACTGGTTGCCCCAGGGCTTACCATACCATATGTATCTTAACTTGTCAGAATCAGGTTCAGATTAATACTAGCTTAATTCTAATAATATATAGAGTGTTCCTTCTATATAGCTCTATTCTCTCTACCATCCTTTTAGTGGTATTGTTATTGTACATATTTCATCTATAAACCCAACAACATGGTGTTGTTTACTTTACTACCAACATACATATTGTTTTATACTTTACTGTCATCATTTCTTTAGTCTATTTACAGCTGTAGTCCCATCCACTTATTTTGTGCTGTTACTGTGATTACATTATACATGTATTACATTTCTCTGTGTTACTATAGGCCAAATGATACATGGTATACATATTATTTTATGTAATTGCTTTTTAAAGATTATTTATTTAAGGGAGAGGGGGAGAGAGAATCTCAAGCAGATTCCACACTGAGCATGGAGCCTGATGTGGGACTGGATTTCATGATCCTAAGATCATGACCTGAGCCACCATTGCATGGAGCACTGGGTGTGGTGCATAAACAGTGAATTCTGGAACACTGAAAAGAAATAAAATAAAATAAAATGGAAAAAAAAAGAGTCTGATGCTTAACTGACTGAGCTACCTAGATGCCCTTATGTAATTGCTTTTTATTTTTATTTATTTTTATTTTTTTAAGCTTTTATTTATTTATTAGTTAGAGAGAGAGAGAGAGCACAAGCACAGGCAGACAGAGAGGCAGGCAGAGGCAGAGGGAGAAGCAGGCTCCCTGCCGAGCAAGGAGCCCGATGTGGGACACGATCCCAGGATGCTGGGATCATGACCTGAGCCGAAGGCAGCTGCTTTACCAACTGAGCCACCCAGGCGTCCCTGTAATTGCTTTTTAAATCAGTTAAGAGGCAGAGAGGAATATACATTTATAGTGTCTTTTATAATTATATAACTACTTTTACATGTTCTTTTTTTTTTTTAAGATTTTATTTATTTATTTGACAGACAGAGATCACATGTAGGCAGAGAGGGAGGCAGAGAGAGAGGAAGGGAAGCAGGCCCCCCGCCAAGCAGAGAGCCCGATGCAGGGCTCTATCCCAGGACCCTGGGATCACGATCTGAGCCGAAGTCAGAGGCTTTAACCCACTGAGCCACCCAGGCACCCCTACTTGTTCTTTTTGTTCATATGGATTTTAATTGTCATCTTGGATCACTTGCTTTCAGCCTGAAGAACTTACTTTAGTATTTCTTGTAAGGCAGGTCTGCTAGGAACATTATTCAATCAGTGTTTATCAGGCAAAGTTTTTATTTTGCCTTTACTTCTGCATAATAGATTTGCTGGGTATAGGATTTTTGTCTGATGGTTTTTTTTTTTTCTTTGAGTGCTTTGAATATTTTATCCTTCTATTGTTTCAACTGAGAAGTCTGCTGTTAGTCTTATTGGGGTTTCCTTGTAAATGCCTTGTCACTTTCCTCTTGTTGCTTTCAAGATTTTTTCCCTGCCTTTGACTTTCATCATATTTACCATGATGTTTCTGTTTGTGAGTCTCTTTGCATTTGTCCTACTTGGAATTTGTTGAGTTTCTTGGATGTGCAGGTTATTGTTTTTCAATAAATATAGTAAGTTGTCAGCCATTATTTTTGCAAATATTTTTTCTTCTCTTCTCTCCTGGTATATACCCATTGTGAGTATGTTCTTGTATTTAATAGTATTACATATATCTGTGAATTTCTGTTCATTTTTCCTCATTCTTTTCTTCTCTTTAGTCTTTAGCTTGCATAATCTCTATCAATATATCTTCAAGTTTGGTAGTTCTTTCTCCTGCCAGTTCAGATTTACTGTTGAGCCCTGCATTATTTTGCTAAGACTATCATAATAGGATACCACACTGGATGACTTAAACAACAGAAACTTATTGTCTTACAATTCTGGAGCCTAGGAATCCAAAATCAAGGTACTGGCAGGGTTGGTTTATTCTGAGGGCTGTGAAGGAGGATTCTGTTCTGGGCCTTTTGCTGGATGATTTTAATGAAGTTTATTTTCCCCCTCTGTTGCTCCTCAGTGAGGCACAGCTTGGCTCTTTCTTGCACATCTAATATTTCTTTGTCTGAAATCTGGACAGTCTAGTATATCTTGTAGAAACTCTGAATACTGTTTTACTTTTCTAAGATTTTTAAAAAATTATTATTTTTCTGGCCTGCAAAGTCTGTCTCCCTGTGATATACAATCATAGATCTCTGTGCCTATTTTAGTTTTTGATTCTTATTTTTAAAAAAGATTTATTTATTTTAAAGAGAGAGCATGCATGTGAGTGGAGAGGGAGAGGCAGAGGGGAAGAATCTTCAAGCAGATTCCTCGCTGAGTGCAGAGCTGGTTCCGGGGCTCCATCCCACGACTCATGAGATCATGACCTGATCTGAAACTGAGAGTTGGATGCTTAACTGACTGAGCCGCCTAGGCACCCCTGACTATTTTTATTTTTTAGCCTTGATTCCTAAGGGTCATTTCAGGGTCTGTATAGGTGAGCCACTGATTTGGGTAGAGTTTATATTAATACAAAAGCTCAAAAAAAAAGCTCAAAAGCCTCTAAAGAGTTCTACTGTCTCCTGATGAATCTCTGGGTTATTTGGGGAATGCAGACAAACAATAAGCTGGGAAAAAAGTATTTAAAATGCTTTGACTACACAAAGGGCTAATTTCTTTGATATGTAGATCATACAAATTGATTTTAAAAAATAAACAATTATCAGAAAAATAGGCTAATGAAAATTAACAGGAATTTACAGAAGTAGTATAAATGGATAGTAAACAGGAAAGGATGCTTAAGCTTTTTAAGAAATTCACATAAAATTCCATTTTTCATTTGTGCAAGTGGCAAAATATTAATGATGTAGGGGGAAATGAGCTCTCCTTATTGTTAGTGCTTTAAAAGCATCTATTAGAATTTAAGATACACATGCCATTTTATGCAGCAATTCTAAATGTGCAAAGAATATACGAACTGAAGAATTTTCATTGCGTTATTTATAGAAGTAAAAAATTAGAAGCAACTGAAATTTCCATTTTCAGAGATCTGATGAGCTGCCATCAAATGGGAAACCATCCAGTTTTGGGGGAAAAAATGACATGACTCTATATGTAGTAACATAGAAAGGGTTGTTCCTTTATATAATATGTCTGATTATGTTTGTGTGTGAATTGAAAATAACAAGGATATTCATAATTCTCTGTTAATGTGACCATTCTTAGAGGAGTAGAGTTGGTAGAAGAAGGAGAACTGGGGACCATCATATTTCTAAATGGCTTGCTTTATTTCTTTATTTACTTACTTAATTTCACAGAGAGAGAGAGAGCGCATGCGTGAGAGCACAAGCAGGGGAAATAATAGGCAGAGGGAGAGGAATAGGGAGAAGTAGGCTTCCCGCTGAGCAGGGAGCCCGATTGGGAGGTCAGTCTCAGGACCCAGGATCATGACTTGAGCTGAAGGCAGACGCTTAACTGACTGAGCCACCCAGGCACCCCTAAACTGCTTGCTTTTTTTAATAACAGGCATGTATTAAATTTATGTTTGGAAGGAAATATACATTATATAATATCTACTAAATTTATAAATTAAAAATTATATGTTTAGGGCGCCTGGGTGGCTCAGTGGGTTAAAGCCTCTGCCTTCGGCTCAGTTCATGATCCCAGGGTCCTGGGATTGGGCCCCTGCATTGGGCTCTCTGCTCATCAGGGACCCTGCTTCTCTCCTCCTCTCTGTGCCTGCCTCTCTGCCTACTTGTGATCTTTGTCAAAAAAATAAATAAAATCTTTAAAAAAAATTATATGTTTATAAATGAAAGATTTATTGCAAAAATTTTCTGGTTTGCTTTTTATTTTAGTTATTGAATATGAACCATAACTAGTTTACAGAAGGTAAAGTGTGCTTTTCCATTAGCTAGAGATTATGAATAAATGAATGATTTCATTCCTAAGATTTGAAACATCTTTAAAAAACAACCTTATTGAAAAAAAAATAACCTGGTTGAATGAGTCATGTGTATATATATCTAGTATATTAACGTAGTCTTATCACTGAGAAAGGAAAAACTTAATAACCATTCACATCATATTCAAAATGTATTAGCTATTAGCCTATTTCATTTAAAATAATATTGGTTCAAGAATAGAAATTTTTTAATTAAATTGGATTGAAAAATACGAAGACTTATTTTTTAAGTCTTTATGTAGTATATCCTGTAATAAGTATATTATAGTTGTTTTATTTTCTTTTAATTTTATAGTACTTTAATTTTAAATTTATGA
Organism: Taxidea taxus jeffersonii; assembly: GCA_003697995.1. Taxonomy (NCBI): domain Eukaryota; kingdom Metazoa; phylum Chordata; class Mammalia; order Carnivora; family Mustelidae; genus Taxidea; species Taxidea taxus. The sequence goes on from ML106491.1 coordinate 33,625, forward strand.
AAATTATAGGTTGAAAATACTAATTATATGTGTATAATCCATTTATTTTACATTGTGGAATCAAATTTTATCACAGGTTTCGTCTTGATATATATCGCTGTTTGGCCAGTCCAGCTCTAATAATGTTAACAGAGGAGGATCCAATTCTGAGAGCATTTGAACTTAGTGCTGATTTAAAAGAATTAAGTCTTGTGGAGGTGGAATTCAGGTGAGAATGAGTGAAAATTGTAAATTATATCCTTTTTTTCCAGAATCCCTTCAGCCTGAGTTTTTTTTTTCCATAAACGAAATTCATGTTTATATTTATTTACTTTTGATCCAAGATGATCAGACCTTGCTGCCACTTATCTGGGATTTTCCTTCAGGCTCAGTGGAATAGACCTTGATATTACTTAGGTCACTCTTTCCCCACCTGGCCTTTGCCATTTGTTGAATGTTGCCAAAGGAGTTCTAAGACAGTGAAGAGTAGGGGGAGTGACAGCCTTAAGCAAGAGCAAATTTGTAACTGTTCTCTATTCTACCTCCCCTCATTCTCAGATTCTATAGTCCTCCTGAGAGCTTGGTCCTTCATTACTTTTAGAAGCATGTAGAATGCTTTCTGTGTTTCAGGAACATTACATATACACAGACATAGTCCGTTTTCACTGATTGGTGAGATTTTTCTATTAGGAGACACATAACATGTAGATATAAAAATAAAATGCTACTGATTAAGAGGAATGAATCCCATTCTGAGTTTTCTTCTAAAATGAAGAGTTGAAAATAAAATAAAATAAAATAAAATGAAGAGTTGAATGTAATTTTGACACAAAGAATCATCGTTTATCAATTTCTCTTAGAGAGTTAAGTTGGGAGGACAGAAAAAGGCTTTGGAAAAAGCAGCTATTACATAAAAATAAAATACTGCTGATTAAGAGGGATGAATCCCATTCTGAGTTTTCTTCTGAAATGAAGAGTTAAATGTAATTTTGACATGTTATCAATTTCCCTTAGAGAGTTAAGTTGGGGGAACAAAAAAAGGCTTTGGGAAAAGTAGCCTATTAATCTACTGATTTAAACATTAAAAAAATAAAAGTCCTTAGAAAACCATATTTCTTAGACTTGAGGAAAATCTTTGAGACTTTCCCTTATTTTAAAGTATCCCTTGTGCCCCCTGAAGGAGAGATTGATCATTTCTTTCTAGTTCCTGCTATAAGGTTTCCCGGGGGGGGGGGGGCAGGTTATACCTATCTCTACCTTTCCTTTTCAGTCTAGCTGCTGTGGGAGGCGCCCCCTCTTTGCATTGCACTCCTCTAGTGACTTGACAAGATGGAAAGGTTCAGACTTCTTCCTGGAAGGGTGACAAGAAGCTTATAGTTTTCTTATGCCTTAATAACAGTTTATAGTGTGTTTTTGATAGCTGAGTTCTAGAAACTTTTTAAATACACCTGTTCATAAGTTTTTAAGTATGGAACTCCTGTATTTCAATTTGGATAAGTTTAAATTTATTTAAACTTGATAGGACACAAAGTATATACTTTGAGAAACACATAAGACATGGTTAAAATGTAACTTGTTGGTACTTTTAACTTTATTAGCATATGAGGCTGTTAAGTTATTCCTTTTAATTCTGAAGAACTTATTTTTTTATTTTTTTAATTCTTTTTTTAAGATTTTATTTATTTATTTGACAGACAGAGATCACAAGTAGTCAGAGAGGCAGAGAGAGAGAGGGAGGGGGAAGCAGGCTCCCTGCTGTGCAGAGAGCCTGATGCGGGGGCTCGATCCCAGGACCCTGAGATCATGACCTGAGCCAAAGGCAGAGGCTTAACCCACTGAGCCACCCAGGCGCCCTCTGAAGAACTTATTATAATCTTATAATTGGAGTTCTGAGTTACCATATAAAGTAGAATTCACTCAGCTCCTTCCAAAAAGGATTTGAAGCAACTGCTATGATTATCCTGTAATCATAGGATAATAAAGTTAGATTTTGCACATAGATTATAAAATCCATTTACTTTAATCCCATTTAAAAAAATCTTTTTATTTACTTATTTGAGAGAGAGACAGAGATAATGAGAGAGAGCACACAAGTGAGGAGAAGAGGGAGAAGCAGGCTCCTTGCTGAGCAGGGAGCCCGATGTGGGGCTCGATCCCCGGACCCTGGGATTATGATCTGAGCGGAAGGCAGACCCTTAACCGACTGAGCCACCCAGTTGTCCCCAATCCCCTTGTTTTTGTAGACAGGGAAAGTGATCTATATAATTAGATATTTTACTGATAAGCAGCATCTAATTAGAAACAGAGTTAGCAAGAATTATAACTAGAACATAGGACTCCTGGCTTCTAGTCTACTATATTTCCATCTAAACTATATACAGCCACTTATTAGTCTTATAATAATTTAAAGATTAAGAAAATTAGATTAATAAAATACATTAATTTACTGAATTCAGTGGTCTGTCAGTGTTTACCTAAAGATGAGACCTCTTTGTAATAATACATACTTTTGATGAATATTCTCTCATCTGTAATTGGATTCCTAGACTAAGAAGCAGTAATACTTTATTTGTTAAAGAAATATAATTACTTGTTCTTAGGTAGTTTTGGTTATATAGTAAATCGAAAGAATAGATGAGAAAAATGTTAGCCTCTAAGGAAAGGTTTTTAATTCTTTGAGTGACAGTTTTCTGTTCATGGAAAATCCCATTGTACAGATGATTAATCATTGGGAAATTTTTCTATTTTCCCTTTCCCAGTAAGAAGCAAAAAACTGAAGGGCACCTGGGTGGCTCACTGGGTTAAGCCTCTGCCTTCAGCTCAGGTCATAATCTCAGAGTCCTGGAATCAAGGCCCGCATCTGGCTCTCTGCTCAGCAGGGAGCCTGCTTTCCCCTCTCTCTCTGCCTGCCTCTCTACCTACTTGTGATCTCTCTGTGTCTGTCAAATAAATAAATAAAATCTTTTTTAAAAGAGAGAAAAAAAACTGAATAAAATTATTTTCTGAATCTGACCCCAATTGGCTCATCTTTATATCATATCTAACTTTATTTTTGAGTTATTACACTCAGACATAATTTTAATATAACTGATGTTCTTAAAGAGGATTATCTGCTAAAACTTCTCAGTTTCTCACAAGTTTGTTGATATAGGCCTGTCTTTTTTTTCCCCCAAAAGATTTTATTTATTTATTTGACACAGAGAGAAAGAGAGAGCACACAAGCAGGGGGAGCAGCAGGCAGAGGGAAAGGGAGAAGCAGCCTCCCGGAGGAGTAGGGAGCCTGATGCGGGGCTCTATCCCAGGACCCTGGGATCATGATGTCAGCCGTAGGCAGTTGCCCTACCAACTGAGCCACCTGGTACCCCAATTTAGGCCCATCTTTAATCAGCAGTTAAATCCTAAGTTTCAGGGAATAGTGATTATGAAAGAATATTCTTTACTAGGAGTATTTCAGTGTCTTTTCTTTCCAACTTGAATTTTGTTCAAATGAACACTTTGAATGAGAATACAATTTAATTATCAAAGTAGCATACATCATATTGTAGACTGTTATTAAAAACAACTCTCATTAAAATTTACATAGTAATATTTATTGGATAGCATTATTATTATCTATTGTTTAGATGAGTAATGTGAAAGAAGTTTTATGTCAGACAGAGAATAATGGCAAATAAGTTAATAACTGGTAGGAAACTATAAACAGAATTTCTAGGACTATCAGTATATATAAAGAAATACTGTTCTCCTCTAAAATTAACCATGTGAACACAGGAAATATAATTGTGTTATAGTTTTCACCAAAGCTATAGAGAATTTATGCACCAGTAGTTTCTTTTGACCATCAACACAAATGACTTCAGATTTTGGAGAGCCCTGTCAGAATTAAAAATGTTACTGAGTAAGTAATTTTCTATTGAAAAGAGCTTAATTAGAAGCTGGAAGTGACATTTCTAATAATAAACTGTTGCATTTTGCAGGAATGATTATGAGGAACTAGCCCGACAATGTAAAATGTTCGCTAAAGATTTGCTTGCACAAGCGCGGAATTCACGAGAATTGGAAGTTATCCTAAACCATACATCTAGTGATGAGCCTCTTGACAAACGGGGATTACTAGAAGAAAGAATGAATTTAAGTCGTCTAAAACTTGCTATCAAATATAACCAAAAGGAGGTATGAGGTTTTCTGTGATATATATAGATTTCCAGGGTGCCTAGGTGACACAGTTGGTTAAGTGTCTGACTCTTAGTTTCGGCTCAGGTCCTGACATCAGGTTTGTGAGATAAAGCCAGCCTCCTCGCTCAGTGTGGAGTCTACTTGGGGTTTTCTCTCCCTCTCCCTCTACCCTTCCTGCTAGTCCTCTCTCTCTCTCTCTAAAATAAATAAATAAATCTTTTTAAAAAAGAATTATTTCCTCCATAGTAGTATAGTGGTTCAGGGCAATTAATTGAGAATTAAAGATATGTACTTTACCGTCACTTTTTTAAAAAGGTTATTTATTTATATAAGAGAGAGCGAGAGTATGAACAGGGGTGAGCGTTAGAGGGAGAGGGAGAAGCAGACTCCCTGTTGAGCAGGGAGCCCAATGTGGGGCTCGATCTCAGGACCCCAGAGTCATGACATGAGCCAAAGGCAGATGTTTACCCAACTGAACCATCCAGGCACCCCAAGGGTGGTGTTAAGCAAATACTCAATAAATGGCAGTTGCTAGTATTATTATTATTATTATTATTATCATTTTTGTTCAAAGACAGTTTTACTACTTTCCACTTTTTAAAAAATTGAAGTATTGTTGACACAAGTTGTTTTTAACAGTTAATTTTAATTATAATAATATGGATATTAATTTAGTATTTTTGCCAAATAGTAGCTGTTTAAATAAGATCTTGTATGGTAAGTACTTTCATAATGATGGTTCTATTTTGTATTTTGTCTGTTTTGTTGATTTGGTTACAAATAGCGCTTTCTATAGTAATAGTACCTTTCTGTTTATTTTTAAAAATAAAGTATCAGATACTGTTTCCTGGTTCTTATTTGTTAATTCATTGAAGCCCAAAGTTGGAGAGGCCCATGATGTGATAACTAAATTCAGTCTGATTCTACTGGCATCATCTTTTCCTATTAAGGGAAATACCTATTTTTTTTTAAAGATTTTATTTATTTATTTGACAGAGATTACAAGTAGACAGAGAGGCAGGCAGAGAGAGAGAGAGAGGAGGAAGCAGGCTCCCTGCTGAGCAGAGAGCCTGATGCGGGGGCTCGATCCCAGGACCCTGAGACCATGACCTGAGCTGAAGGCAGAGACTTTAACCCACTGAGCCACCCAGGCACCCCAGGAAATACCTATTCCCCGTACACACACACACACACACACACACACACTACATGATTTGGGAACTTGAAGAAGAAAGGTATGCATTTTAAATTTCATTTTTTGAGATAATTTACTAAACACAGGTGTTTGTGTGTAGGTAATGATACCCAGCTGATAGTATGAGGTATTGGTAAATGATACTTTTAAGGTATTTTTTCTAAGACCCATTATTTTTTTTAAAAAGATTTGATTTATTTATTTTAGTGAGAAAGAACACGAGAGAGCACAAGCAGGGGAAAGGGCAAAAGGAGAGGGACAAAGAGACACCACAACCATTGGAGGGCTTACTCTCCCTACCCTGAGATCATGACCTCAACTGAACTCCTTGGACATTCAGCCAACTGAACCACCTAATGCCCCTAAGGCCCATTATTTTTATTATTAATATAGATGTTGGAATAAAACTTGGTTATCAGATTTGTATTAATATAAAAATGCGACCTGAGACGATAATGGTAGAAGGCAAGATACAGGATTTCTGGTGCTAGGAGCAGAATTTTTTATTATTTTGGTTGAAAATTTGAGCCTCATAATGGTTTGTGAGGAAATTGGTACAGGAATTTTAAGAGGTTTATTTTAATATTATCTACATATTACCTACACTTACCCAGATTTCTGGCTTCAAATCCTATACTTTTTCTAATACTCTAAGGTTCTTGATTTTTTTTTTTAAAGATTTTTTATTTATTTATTTGACAGACAGAGATCACAAGGAGGCAGAGAGGCAGGCAGAGAGAGAGAGGAGGAAGCAGGCTCCCCACTGAGCAGAGAGCCCCATGCGTGGCTCGATCCCAGAACCCTGGGACCATGACCCGAGCCAAAGGCAGATGCTTCAACCCACTGAGCCACCCAGGCACCCCAAAGATTTTATTCATTTATTTGTCAGAGATCACAAGTAGGCAGAGAGGCAAGCAGAGACAGAGAAGCAGGCTCCCTGCTGAGCAGAGAGCCTGATGCGGGACTCCATTCCAGGACCCTGGGATCATGACCTGAGCTGAAGGCAGAGGCTTTAACCCACTGAGCCACCCAGGCGCCCAGGTTCTTGATTAAGATAAAATGTCTGTGGGGCACCCAGGTGGCTCAGTCATTAAGCATCTGCCTTCGGCTCAGGTCATGGTCCCAGGGTCCTGGGATCAAGCCCCACACTGGGCTCCCTGCTTGTCAGGAGGCCTGCTTTACCCTCTCCCACTCCCCCTGCTTGTGTTCCCTCTCTTGCTATATCTCTCTTTGTCAAATAAATAATAAAATAAAAAAAAATTTATAGGAAAAAATTAAACACAAGAATTTGGATACATGTAACTATAAGATTATAAATCAGCAATATACCTGTGTGCCTAAAAAGGAAGTATAACACTAATGTGTATAAATAGAAACAATATAGAACACCTGATATAATTGTCTTCTAATACACATTTTGACTACATCTTAGGTTAATTTATTTACTTCTGTGTTCTACAACTTAAAATAGACGTGAAATACTATTTAATGATAGAATGAAGAGATAGCAAGTTACAAAATCAACTTAAGTGATTGGAAAAAGAAACCCCAAAGAGAGGTGGAAAGACCTGAGATTATCCTGGATAGGGAAGGAAAAACTAAGAGCCAGTTTCCTAATGATTGAGATAGATATATATATATCACCCTGAGGACTAACAGATGTAACCAAATGTTCCATTCTAAAGAAGATGCAAGAAAAGGAAAGAAGAATTAGTAATATTTTTATTTGAAAGGAAAATACTCTGTAATTTTAAGGATGCATGAAAATGTAGTTTTTTAAGCTAGATTTCTAGGTATGACCAAAGGGGAGGATAATATCTTCCCAAATAGTTGGTAGACTTTGTTTAGGTAATCTATCCTGGATAACAAATTCTTCATACTCAGTGGCATAAAACAGTATTTCATGATCACTTACAATAATTTCATAATCATTTTATTCTGCTCTTGGATTGTGTAGGCCAGGAATTAGGAGAGGGCACAGCAAGCATGGATAATTTGTCCTTGCTTCACTATGTCTAGGGTCTCAGCTGGAGGTAGCTCAGATGACTGGGGGTATAGTCATGTGGAGGCTTCTTCACTCAAATGTCTGGTGTCTGAGCAGCAGCTGAAGACTTCAGCAGGGAGCTCTCTAGTGGGCTGAGTGGATCCATTGAGGGTTGGCCTCCTGAGCAGTTACTACTGGAATCATGAAAGGGCATGGGTTGACTGTGAGGAGATGGTCTAAGAAGCTTCTGAGGGCTGCCCAAGGTGCCTACATGTAGCCTGGGCTTCCTCACAGCGTAGTAGCTTTGGGTAGTAGGATGCTTTATATGACAGTTAATGGCATCAAAATCAGGTGTTCCTCAAACGAGGTGGAACCTGCATAGCCTTTTAAAACCGACCCTCAGAAGTCACACAGTATCACTTCTTCCAGAATTTATTGATTAAACCAATCATAGCTTTGTTGAATTGAAGGGTATGAAACATTGATAACCCACCTCTTGATGAGAGGAGTAGCAAAGAATTTGTATCATTGTTTTGAAACCACCACAGACCTAAAACATTTCTAGTTGAAATCTTGTCCTTCAAATTACATATGTAACATGGCTATTAATTAAATCGTCATTATATAGAGGGATGGCAAGGACAGCAGTCAGTCCTTTGATATTGGGGGAAGGAAGAAACCACTAAGTTTGGGATGCTACTAAACTGGGTAGTTGGTGGGAGGAAAAGCTATTTCTTTCCCCAGTATTTCATCTTAGAGACAAATTAAGATCCCTTAAGAGTACTAGAATCTGGGGGGCGCCTGGGTGGCTCAGTGGGTTAAAGCCTCTGCCTTCGGCTCAGGTCATGATCTCAGGGGCCTGGGATGGAGCCCCACATGGGGCTCTCTGTTCAGCAGGGAGCCTGCTTCCTCCTTTCTCTCTGCTTGCTTCTCTGCCTACTTGCGATCTCTATCTGTCAAATAAATAAATAAAATCTTAAAAAAAAAAAAAAAAAGAGTACTGGAATCTGAGCAGAAGAATGAAGTAAGACTTAACTGCCAAAAACAAGTATAGTATGTAGGAAATTTCTTTTTTTTTAAGAGTTTATTTATTTGAGAGATAGAGAGAGCATGAGCAGTGGGGAGGGTCAGAGGGAGAGGGAGAAGGGAAGCAGACTCCATGATGAGCAGGGAGCCTGACATGGGGCTCAATCTCAGAACCCTAAGATCATGACCTAAGCCAAAATCAATAGTCAGACGCTCACCGGATTGAGCCACCTGGGCACCCAGGATAAATAATTTTAAAACAGAAGATTGACCAATTAGTTTTTAATATCTTAATGACATTATGATCACTTTGGTCATTTCAAACCTGATCACATAATTGTACCCACAGTTACCAGAATCCTTAAGTTATACTTCACACCTTGAGCATTATATTGGGAAAATACTGCTTCTGAAATTAGTAAACTAAGAAGCTTTGTAAACTTTGGTAAATTGATTCCTATATTTAAACTAGAATTTCCCTCTTATTTGGCAATATATTTTCTTTTTTTCTTACACAGAATTCAGTTTTAAGCAGATTGAGAGTATAATACATTTAAAGAAATTCTTAGTGTTTTCATGGAGCATAAATATATCTGATGTTTAGACTTGGATTGCTTTGCTATCTTAGTATCTTGGTTTCTTCTAACTAGAGTCAGTAGTTCTAGAAAGAAGTTTTTTCCTTTGGTTTGTGGTTGTTAACTTTGAAATTTCACAAACATTATGAGAGTCTCTATAAATTTTGCAAAGTGGCTAAGTAGGCTATTAATATTAATACTTAAATACTACATGCTATGAATCAGACAGTATTCTAAGAGCTTTATATTTAATCCTTGTAACAAATTTATGGGTAGGGACTATTATTATCCCCATTTTATAGATGGGAAATTTGAGGTTGAAAGAGGTTTAAAGACTTGCTCAAGGTCAGTTTATTAAGTGGCAGAGCCTGGATTTGAATCCAGGTAATCTGGCTCCAGAGTCTATGCTCTCAACCTCTACACTCTTCTATTACATGTAAGAAAAACAAAAACCAAAAAATTATGTGTTGTATAGAATTGATTTTAAACTATTAATACTTTGAATATCAGTTAAATAATGGTATTATCAAGTCATATCTATAGTCAATTTATTATTTATTACTTATTAATATAATAAAGTCATTAATAGTTATTTATTTTTGTGTATATATGTATGTGTTCTTTTCAGTTTGTCTCACAGTCTAACTGCCAGCAGTTTCTGAACACTGTTTGGTTTGGACAGATGTCAGGTTACCGACGTAAGCCCACCTGTAAGAAGATAATGACAGTTTTGACAGTTGGCATCTTTTGGCCAGTTTTGTCACTTTGTTATTTGATAGCTCCCAAATCTCAGTTTGGCAGAATCATTCACACTCCTTTTATGAAATTTATTATTCATGGAGCATCATATTTCACGTTCCTGCTGTTACTAAACCTCTACTCTCTTGTCTACAATGAGGATAAGAAAAACACAATGGGGCCAGCCCTTGAAAGAATAGACTATCTACTTATACTGTGGATTATTGGTAAGTGTCAAGTTTATTCAAAAGATTCCACTTTTATATAGCCCTTAGTTCTCCCTTACTTGCTGGCATTACAAACATGTGTGTTCAGTTTATAATTTTAAACTGTTTGCACAGCAAGAATTTGAACACCTCCATGTTCATTGAAGGCTTAACTAACATTTTTGTAATGATAAATGATCCTGAACTTGATAAGGGCGCAGATCTCTTATTTAATATTACTTAATTATTTGGAGGTGAAAAATTCTTTATTCTCAGTCTCTAAAATTGTTTATTATCATTAAAACAGAAAAATTATGCTGATGCTTTTTTGGTATAAGAGTATGAATCTTCTTAGGTACATTGAAATGTAATATATATTATACTTTGTTGCATATGAAGAGTTAACTATTTTGTTTTATTAAATCATTAGTTTCCCTTTTAAGAACCCATGAACTGGGGCGCCTGGGTGGCTCAGATAGTTAAGTGTCTGTCTTTGGCTCAGGTCATGATCTCCAGGTCCTGGGATGGGGCCCCATGTCAGGCTCCCAGCACAATGGGGCGTCTGCTTCTCCCTCTCCCCCTGCTTGTGCTCTCTCTCTCCATCTCTGTCTCTGTATCTTTCTAAAATGAATAAATAAAATCTTTTAAAAAAAGAACCTTTGAACTTATGAGGTTATATCTTTATCTTTATTATAGAAACATTATTTAAATTTAGATTTAATGGATTCTCTGGTGACTCATTGATTATGAATCAGTTCTTTGTAATTATAACCAGATCTCTTTAGAAATGACCGGGTTTTTAAATATAAGAAACTTTATTTTCTGAAAATTGTTGTTTTTTTTTTAAGATTTTATTTATTTGACAGACAGAGATCACAGGTAGGGAGAGACGTAGGCAGAGAGAGAGGGAGGAAGCAGGCTCCCTGCTGAGCAGAGAGCCTGACTTGGGGCTCCATCCCAGGACCCTGAGATCATGACCCGAGCCGAAGGCAGAGGCTTTAACCCACTGAGCCACCCAGGCGCCCCTGAAAATCATTTTTATGAGTGTTATGCTATATGATAAATATTTTAAATGACCTTCTGCTGTTGTTACAGCTCTTTCATTTTTTTGTGGGGGGATGGAGGGGAGTTGAGATATAATCACATTGTCTATTTATGGTCTTTTAATGACATCTCCTTTATTTCCTTCTGTATCTTCAGCCTTGTTTTGTTTTTGTTTTTAAATTCAATTTAGTTTACACATAGTGTATTATTAGTTTCAGGGGTAGAATTTAGTGATAAATCAGTTGCGTTTAACACCCAGTGCTCATTACATCAAGTGACCTTCTTATGCCCATCACCCAGTTACTCTATTACCCTCCGCCCACCTCCCCTCCAGCAACCCTCAGTTTGTTTCCTATAGTTAAGAGTCTCTTATGGTTTGCCTCCTTCTCTGTTTTTATCTTATTTTATTTTCCTTCCCCTTCCTCTGTGTTCATCTGTTTTGTTTCTTAAATTCCACATGAATAAGGGGACCATGGGTGGTGCAGTTGGTTAAGTGACTAACTCTTGGTTTCAATTCAGGTTATGAACTCAGAATCGTGAACTCAGAATTGTGAGATCGAGCCCTCCATGGGGCCCTGAGCTCATCAAGAACTCTGCTAAGGTTTCTCTTTCCATCTCCCTCCACCCCCTCTGCACTTGCTTGCACTCTCTCTCAAATAAGTAAATAAATCTTAAAAAAAAATTCTACATATGACTGAAATCATATGGTATTTGTCTTTCTCTAACTGACTTATTTCATTTAGCATAATACCCTCTAGTTCCATTCATGTCATTGCAAATGGCAAGGTTTCATTCTTTTTGATGGCTGAGTAATATTTCATTATATATAGATTGTATACATATAATCTAATAGATTTTCTAGATAGCTTTATTATCTATCTATATCATATATTTCTATATATAGATATTTACATATCCATATATAGATATTGTCTATATATTATTATATAGATAATATATAGATATTATATATAGATATTATATATTATATTATATATTATTATCTATATAATTATCTAGATAATTGTATACATATAATTATCTATATTTATATATAGCCATATATTATCTATATATATCATACATAATATATAGATAGATATACATATATATGTATTATATATTATATATATCATATCTTCTTTATCTGTTCATCTGTTGATAGATATCTGGGCTCTTTCCATATTTTGGCTATTGTGGACATTGCTGCTACAAACATTGGGGTACATGTGCCCTTTAGAATCACTGTTTGTATCCTTTAGATAAATACCTAGTAGTGCAATTGCTGAGTTGTAGGGTAGTTCTATTTTTAACTTTTTAAGGAACCTCCATGCTGTTAATTTTAGCCATTCTGACTGGTGTGAGGTAATACCTCATTGTGGTTTTGATTTGTATTTCCCTGATGCTGAGTGATGTTGACCATTTTTTCACATGTCTGTTGGCCATTTGTATGTCTTCTTTGGAGAAATGTCTGTTTGTATCTTCTGCCCGTTTCTTTTTTTTTTTTTTTTTTTTAAGATTTTATTTATTTATTTGTCAGAGAGAGAGGGAGAGAGAGCGAACAAGCACAGGCAGACAGAATGGCAGGCAGAGGCAGAGGGAGAAGCAGGCTCCCTGCTGAGCAAGGAGCCCGATGTGGGACTCGATCCCAGGATGCCCGGATCATGACCTGAGCCGAAGGCAGCCGCTTAACCAACTGAGCCATCCAGGCGTCCCTTCTGCCCGTTTCTTGACTAGATTTTTTGGGGGAGGCTGTTGAGTTTGTTAAGTTCTTTATAGATTTTGGATACTAGCCTTTTGTCTGTGTGATATGTCATTTGTGATTATCTTCTCCCATTCTATAGGTTTAGCGTTTTAGTTTTGTTGATTGTTTCCTTTTTCAGCCTTGTTTTTAAACTCAGCATTTCTCAACCATCTTTTTGCTATTTGCTATAGAGTAAAAGATACTAAAATTTAGTATTTTCTGTGGTTTAAAGCACTAATCGATCAATATGTTCTTTATTGATTTAATTATTAAATAATTTGAGAAAATTACTGTATCATTTTCACTTTTAGTTCTCCTTCAGCTACAAAAATAATTTGCATGTTTTGGAATTTTAATTTTTATTTGGAAGTTAGTTCATTTTAAGCAACTTGATCAGAGTTTTACTTTTAACAGTATTCAAACCATTGTGCATTAACATTTAAAATTAGGTAGATAAAGTAAAAATAACACACATCTGAATTCTACGTTAAAGGGAATTAAGTAATTTCTTCTTCTTCTTCTTTTTTTTAAAATTTCTTTCCAGTGTACCAGAATTCATTGTTTATTTACCACACCCAGTGTTCCATGCAATACGTGCCCTCCATAATACCTACCACCAGGCTCACCCAACCTCCTACCCCCCAAGTATTTTCTTCTTGTTAATATTTTCTTCTCCTGTATTTCTTCTATTTTTATCTAAAATTTAATATTTTAATTTAGGAAGTAATTTCTACTTTATCATGTGTAATTCCAAATTGCTTCGTTATAGAGCTTTCTAGTGTGAAACTTGTTTATATTGTTTTTTGAATAGGTTTAAAAAAGTTTTGAATGGAATCTCTAAGAAGTACTTTTTCCCTCTATTCATTTAAACTACTTCTGAAAGATTGTTATATATGTCTTAGTAATAAAGAAAGGAAATTTTATATCATTTATCTGTAACCTATTGTTTAAATAATCATGAGAAAGAATCTTCTGTTTGTTTTGTAATTAAGATTCAGGTTTCCTGAGTCTGTATAAGGATCAAATTAACATTTATATTTCTTAGCAGTAAGTAGAAACTTACTGAACTCAAAGAGTTATACATTCTTTGGATAGTGTAAATATTACTGTTGTAACAGAATTTCGTATAATGGTAAAACTATTGTTACTTCCTTTTAATCATGATGGCCCTATTTTCAAAGACATTATTGAACACTCATGCACACACAATACGATTAATTTTCTAACCATATTCTGCTTCAGTAGAAGAGCATAATGTGCAGTAAGCTAGTAAAATTCCTGGAAGTGTTTTACTTTTCTCAGCACAGCTTCTGTTTTGAAACCAATAGGTCTGAATAAATCTTGCCAAGGATGTCTTCTAAGCCTGTTAAAGTTATTAGATCCCTCTGGGCTTCCTTAAATATGTAGATCTGAACTTGCTCTAAGGAAACATGTAGGAATCATTGGCCCACTTATCTAAAGGCACGTCCTCATTCAATGTATTATTTCATGCCGTGAACACAGTGACTTTTGGCTTATGATGGCTAACTTCTGTACATTTGTTTCTTGTTCTTTTCCTTGGTTCTCCAGTAAAAGTAGGGTTAAATTATAAAAAAGACATAGGTAAAATGAAAACAATGTGTCAATGAATACACAGAATATTAGTGGTATCCTTTTACTTAATTTTTTACTGTTAGGGTATAATAGAATAGTTAGTATAAAAATATAAGAATAAAGATTTTATTTATTTATTTGATACAGAGAGAGGGAGCACAAGCAGGGGGAGCAGCAGGCAGAGGGAGAGGGAGAAGCAAGCCCTGCTGAATAGGGAGGCCGGTTGTGGGGCTCTATCCCAGGACCCTGGGATCATGACCTGAGCTGAAGGCAGATGCTTAACTGACTGAGCCACCCAGGTGTCCCTAAAAATATATTTTTTGAAATTTTGTATATCTACTTTGTCCAAGCACAGGCAGGAATGAGATATGGTGCAATACTCGTGGAACTTATGGCCTAATTAAGGCAAAAACTTGAGAATTGCACAGATGAATGAAAAAGCACAAATGAGTTAAGTGCTGCTAAGTAAAGGTCATGGAGCTAGGAGAACAAGCATATTACAAGGGCATCTTACCAGATCAGGAAAGTTGGAAAGGCTTTCTTGAGGAACTGATAAATGAGCTAGGTCTAAAAACTAAAAAAGAGTCAGCTAAGACAATTAGGAGAGGAGTATTCTAGGCTGATATAAAAGGTACATTCAGAGGCACCATGGCAAGAAGGAGTGTGTACAAAGAAGGTACTGAGTAAAGGCTGGAGCGGATAGAACAAGAGAAGCAAAATCCAAGATGAAACTGTAGAAATGGATGGTGCTTCAGACCATGGACAGGCTTGTGAGCCATGTGAATTAATTTTGACTTTATGCTAAGAAGAACGGAAAACCATTGAAATTTTTAAGTATTTGAGTGACATGATCAGATTTCGCTCTTGTTTTTGTTTTTGTATTTCAGATTTGCCTTTTGAAAAGATCATTCTGGCTACAATAGAGAATGGTTAGGAGCATAGGGCTGTGGCAAAAGTGGATAGAGGGAGACCAGAAGGAGGCTGTTACAGATGAAAGCTGATGGTACCTTGGAGTTAGGGTTGTTATGAAAGAAAAAGAGAGAAGGGAACAGATCTGAGAGATATTTACAAAGTAAAGTCAATAGGATATGGAAATACACAGTATATAGGAGGTGAGGAAGAGTGAGTTTATTAAGCAGTGTAGGTAGGTATTTTGGAAAAGTACTTGGTTTGGGGATTTGTGAGAAGGTAGACCCTGAGTATGTTTTTTGGAGACGTTGAAATTAAAGAGACTTCAAGATATCTAAAAGGCAATTAGACATCATGGTCTGGAGTGCAAGAGGAAGTCCAGGCTTGAGTTAGCAATGTGTGAATAATCTGCATATTGGTTGTATATGAAATTATGGGCATGGATGAGACACTTGAAAAAGTATAAAATGAGAATAGAGGAGGTAGAAGCAGGCCTTGAGGAATCCCCAAATGATGGGATTATAGCTAATAGTGTTGGTTACTAATTCTAAAAAAAAAAAGAAAAAGGCCCTAAAATATAGTACATTGATTAGTATTCAAAGGCATTAATTATGATAGTTTAAAATTATTTTGTTCTCTTAATTCAATTCAGAAATATCAAATATGTCAAATGTATTAGTTTCATTTTGTTATGGGGTGTTGCACAGAAGATGGGAAACCATCTGACAGTAGTCACTGTTCTTTCACGTGTCTACCTTTTTTTTTTTTTTTTTTAATTAAAAATCTTTTCCAATTCCTTTTGTAATTGTGGTCAAGAGTTCCTTTTAGGGGCACCTGGGTGGCTCAGTGGGTTAAAGCCTCTGCCTTCGGCTCAGGTCATGATCTCAGGGTCCTGGGATCAAGCCCCACATCAGGCTCTCTGCTGAGCAGGGAGCCTGCTTCCTCCTCTCTCTCTGCCTGCTTCTCTGCTTACTTGTGATCTCTGTCTGTCGAATAAATAAATAAAATGTTTTTTAAAAAAAAGAGTTCCTTTTAGGTATAATACTGCATTTTACAGGAATAAAACACTTATTTCTGGAAGCATCTTTTTTGGTTTAATGTTTCAGTGGTACAGCATTTGAGTGAAAAAAATTAGAATATTTGGTTTAACATTTTTGGATAGTTTTTATGTATTCACTTTAAATAGAAGCTCATCTAAGTGGAAAGTTTTAAAGTATTTTCTGTGTCAGATCTGCAAGTATTTAAAGAAGGTTTTCTACATAAAATATGGGTACTGTATAATTAAGATGTTATAAACAGTTTTTCAAGAATGCTTCATGTGTTTTCTAGGGGAATTATTCTGCCTACTGGTAAGCCAAAGGATGTTTCTGACTGGCTTAATGTGATCTCCACCCATATGTTATGTTGCAGCACTCTATTCTTTTATTACTACATATTCTCCTTAAAAAGATCTTATGAATGAATTTATCATAAAACTATCCTAGTTTATAATACTATTCTCTGATACTCCTAGGAATATATTAACTATGGAGGAATTTATGGCCAAAAAAAAATTTATGGCCAAAAAAGGGGAAGGTTTTTGTTTGTATGTGTGTTTGGCTTTTATTTGTGTATATTTATTCATTTAGCAAATTTTTTGAGAACCCACTATGTATTAGGAATCATCCAGGACATTTAGGACATTGGTTAATAAAAACAAAAATTCTTACTCTTGAAGAGTTTTCTCTAATGGGATGAGTAAGTCAGTTAATAATAGACATAATAAGTACACTATACCCAATGTTCAAAAGTGTTAAGTACTAAGGGAAAAGAAAGGTAGAAGCAGAGTTAAGGAATTGGAAATGGAGGACATGGGATTTACAATTTGAAATAAGATCATCAGAGTAGATGGTAAGCAGAGACGTGCAGTAAAGGAGTTAATCAAATGGATATCTGAGTGAGGAGTTTCCAGTCAGAGGGAAGAGCTGATGTAAGGCCCTAATGCAGGAGCCTTGTGTGTTCAGAGGACAGCAAGGAAGCAAGGAGGCCAGTGTGACAAGCAGTGAAAGGAAAAACTGATAGGAGAGAATGTGAGAGGGGAGAAGTGATATATGTCCTTGTAGATCAAGAAATTACTTTTGACTCTGAGTGACATGAGATAAAAGGGAATGTGCGGCACCCACTCTGCACAGTCAGCAGCAGTGATCTTGGGTTCTCACTGACATTCACACTCGGGGTACACAACAGGTGGGAACCTGGCCCTGATTTACTTATTAGCTTTGTAAAAGGGGGCAAGACAGGGAAGTACAACATGTCAGCATTATAGCTTCAAATATATCTTTATTGGCAGTTCTTATAAAAGTCTGGGGCTATTTCCCAGCCCTGTTGTGGGCACATTCACTTGTATGGGATGAGGCCAGATGGCTGGGTGTGGACTACCCCCAGCTAGAAAAGACTTCTAGTGGCAGCTACATCTCATGAAGCCCAGGAGTGTAGCTCCCACTGCAAGCACACTCTTCTTCTTCTTCTTTTTTTTTTTTATTTATTTGTTAAGAGAGAGAGAGAGAGAGAGCGCGAGCACAGGCAGACAGAGTGGCAGGCAGAGGCAGAGGGAGAAGCTGGCTCCCTGCTGAGCAAGGAGCCCAATGTGGGACTAGATCCCAGGACACTGGGATCATGACCTGAGCCGAAGGCAGCCGCTTAACCAACTGAGCCACCCTGGCATCCCTGCAAGCACACTCTTAAGAGAGACATTACATAGAGAAGCCAAGGCCTATATTTCTCAACATATCTTTTTTTTTAATCTATTAAGAAGACTCAAAAAAATCTTTATAGATAAAATTTTTTAAATGTCACAGAGTTGAAGTCAATAAAGAAACACACCCTGTTAGCTGATGAGTTGACATTGTAAAGATTCACCATCCTGGAAACTTACTAGGTATTAGAAGCTACCATTTTCGGAGTACTCCAGGAAATCATATAGACAATGACTTTTTTTTAAATAGCAAAATTGGAACACTCATATTAATCATAACACTAATGTAATAAAAAATACTGTTGGGGAATGGACAAATCAGTAGTCAAACAGAATAGAGAAACCAGAATTTGATTCAGTTATATATATATGATACTATTCATTATAAACTTCCGTTATGAATTATTTTTTAAAATTTATTTAAATTCAATTAACTAACGTATATTATTGGTTTCAGAAGTAGATTTCACTGATACATCAGTTTCATCATGTCTTTTTGTAGTTTTGGCTGTGTATACTTTCAGGATCTATGAATTCACTTAGAGTCCTCCCAATCCAGATGTAGTTCCCCAATCGTTGTTTTTATAACAGTATTGAATACAGCTGACCTTTCGTATTTTTCTTAACATAGTATGTTTCCAAGGAAACCTCTTTAAAAGACAGTAAGGTTGTGTTCCCATGGAGAAAGAGCTCAAACCTGTAGTTAATCCTTTCTCCTCTGGGAGTTACTTCAGAGTTTTGAGAAGGGAAGTAACACTTGCTTTTTTTTTTAATGCTTAAATCACATGGTTTATTGGATCAGTATAAAACATGTACCCAGCAGCAAGAGAAAAGAGATCTGGGTATAAGTTTATACTTAGGATGGAGTGGAAGGACCACAAAACCAAATCCTGTGTTAAAGATATTTCAGTTCTCTATAATTTTTTAAGTTAACATATAATGTATTATTGTTTT
Source organism: Taxidea taxus jeffersonii (assembly GCA_003697995.1). Lineage (NCBI taxonomy): Eukaryota > Metazoa > Chordata > Mammalia > Carnivora > Mustelidae > Taxidea > Taxidea taxus. The sequence continues at coordinate 52,482 of ML106491.1, forward strand.
CAGAGGTACAGGTTTGTGATTCATCAATCTTATATAATACCCAGTGCTCATTACAACGCATGCCCTCCCCAATATCCATCATCCAGTTACCCCATTCCCCCAGCCCACTCCCCTACAGCAACCCTCAGTTTGTTTCCTATGATTAAGAGTCTCTTATGGTTTGTCTCCCTCTCTGCTTTCATCTTGCTTCCTTTTTTCCTCTCTTCCCCTATAATCCTCTGTCTTGTTTCTTAAACTCCACATATCAGTGAGCTCATATGATAATTGTCATTCTCTGATTGACTTATTTCACTTAGCCTAATACCCTCTAGTTCCATCCATGTCATTGCAAATGGCAAGAGTTCGGTTTTTTTGAGGGATGAGTAGTATTCCATTATATATATATATACCACATCTTTTTACTTATTCATCTGTTGATGGACATCTGGGCTCTTTCCATAGTTTGGCTATTATGGATATTGCTGCTGTAAACATTGGGGTACAGGTGCCCCTTCAGATCACTACATTTGTATCTTTGGGTAAATACCAAGTAGTGTAATTGCTGTGTCGTAAGGTAGCTCTACTTTCTACTTTTTGAGGAACCTCCATGATGTTTCCCAGAGTGGCTGCACCAGTTTGCATTCCCACCAACAGTGTAGGAGGGTTCCCCTTTCTCTGCATCCTCACCAATATCTGTTGTTTCCTGGCTTGTTAATTTTAGCCATTCTGACTGGTGTGAGGTGGTATCTCATTGTGGTTTTGATTTGTATTTCCCTGATGCTGAGTGATGTGGAGCACTTTTTCATGTGTCTGTTGGCCATTTGGATGTCTTCTCTTCAGAAATGTCTGTTCATGTCCTCTGCCCATTTCTTGATTGGATTATTTGTTCTTTGGGTATTGAGTTTGATAAGCTCTTTATAGATTTTGGATACTAGCCCTTTATCTGATATCTTGACCCTCATCTTAACGGATGCCACAAATAAAGACTTCTAAGTACAGTGAATTTGGGGCAGAGATTAAAAAGTTCAGTTTGAATATGTTAGGATATCCTGTTGAAGATGTAGAACAGTCAAATTCATATACAAGTTGAATTTAGGAGAGAGGGTTAGAGATATTAATTCTATAAATACAGAGATAAATTTTGAGAGATAAATTTGGAAATCTGCTCATAGATCGTATTTAAAGCCATTAGATTAGACTGCCAAAGTCTCTGTAGGAGTGAGCATAATAGAGAAAAGAAAAGAATCAGGAACTGAGCCTTTGTGGAGTGTGTGTGTGTGTGTGTTTAGCATCAATTTATTTGTTTTCTTATGCTTGTTTCACATTTATTAAAATTCCTCTCTGAGAAAGATATTATCATATAAAACTTATAGTTATTTTCTTTCAGATTTTGAGAACTTTTTACTAAAAAGTTATTTTTTCTTCTAAATGAAGTTATAGCTGATATGAGTGTTATTTATTTAATATCCTGAGTTTTAAAGTATTTTTCAGTTTATTATTAAAGTAAGAGCATTATTTAATTTGTTTTTCCTTCCTTTTTTTAGGGATGATTTGGTCAGATATTAAAAGACTCTGGTATGAAGGGTTAGAAGACTTTTTGGAAGAATCCCGTAATCAACTCAGTTTTGTCATGAATTCACTTTATTTGGCAACCTTTGCCCTCAAAGTGGTTGCTCACAACAAGGTGACTATTAGCTACGTTAATTGCAGACACAAGTGAAGTTTGTTTAGGAAAAACCTGAGATATGTAGCTGTGTAACTCAGAGTTACATTGCCCCAAATCTATATCTGATGTGTTTTCATTTTAAACCTATCCCAGCGTAAGGGAATAGTCTGCATTGTTTCCTCCCTTCCAATAGTTTGAAGGATGTTAATTACCTTTTAATGTTGGTTACCTATTATATGCCAGGCACCATGGTTGATACTTGCTATACTTTATCTCATTTTATCCTCACAGGGACTCTATGAGACAGATGTCCTTATCCCCATTTTGCAAATAAGGAAAACGAAGCTCAGAGATATTAAGTAACTTATCCAAGACCACACAGTAAGAAACCAAGACTGGATTTAAATCCAGGTCTGTCTAGGCATTTTCTTTCTACCAAATGCCAATTCCTTATATCTGAGCTAGGTTCATATACCTCATTAATGTGTATATATACTTAAAATGAGAACACAAAGTTACTGAAATTGATAAGTGTTAGTTATCTTTATACCTGCTAGAAAAAAGTTTATCTTTAAGAATTTATTCTGTAGTGTTTTACCTCATTCAGAATCATGATTAGTATCTTCTATAGCTTAAAAGGTGATATAAATGTGATAATTTTTGTTGCTTCTATTTTTAAAACGTAGCATTTGACAAAAATTTAGTTTTATACACATCTCATAATTTTATGAAGATATAAGCTCTTCCAAGCCCAGAAAAGGTAATAGATTTTATGTTAACTATCTTTGCTTAAGCCTTGAGTTTAGAATTCTTCTAAGGTGTCACAGTCAAAGAACTGAGAGATATATTTTCTGTTTTTTTAACTACTTTATAGACTATAGAAAAAAACTGGTTATCTTATATCATTTTACTTTATTTTTAAAAATGATCAGTAGTATGGAACATGTTTGTTAGGCATTTTCAGTGACTTGAGTTGTGAAATTACTAAGAAAATAAAAATTGGTCATAACATAGATAAATGGTTGAGGGTCATTGGTATCTTACACTGGTCTCTTTAGTTCTAGAAATGGGGACACTTTGATAGTGAAAGGGGGCACTAATCATTATGCCAGGAAAACCGGAATATAATTTGGGACTAACCAGGCACTGGAACATGTGGCCACTCTATGTCTGGGTATAATAATACACTCTCTTTCTTGGTATTTAGAAGGGAGAAGAACTTCTAGGGTTCATTCTAGAAACCTGAGTTAAAGGGCTAGCTTAATTTAATATGATAGCTAATTAACTGAGAGAAAACATACTTAAATTTTACTTAATACTTAAAGTTTATGTAATGTATGTTAAAGTTTAAAATTTAAGGAAAACCAGTAAACATTTCATTCATAAAAAGTTTAATGACTTTTAAAAAAAATATTTAATTTTTAAAACCTAAGAATTTCTAAAAAAACCTCTTTATATAGAGTAAATGATATTGCCTTACATATGTAAAGATCTTTTATTTAAAATGATGTTATTTGTATTGGAAGAAGAGGACTTTATAAAACATAAAAGGAGAGCCCCTAAAATATATATAATTATTAATTTTCTTTCAATAGTCAGAATATTTACTTTTATTTTCCTAAGTTGAGGGAGCTATTTACCTTTGGCTTTTTCTTCCTAACTTTAGTTTCATGATTTTGCTGATCGGAAGGACTGGGACGCATTCCATCCTACTCTGGTGGCGGAAGGGCTTTTTGCATTTGCAAATGTTCTAAGTTATCTTCGTCTCTTTTTTATGTATACAACAAGCTCCATATTGGGTCCATTACAGGTAAATAATTCATTTTTCTTAAAGAAATTTCTTAGATGTCATTATTATTATATCTTGTTGTTGGTCCACTGGAACACTGTTCTCTCATGATGTTCAAGTTAAACTTTGCTTTGATAATAATTAACAATTGAGAGGACACTGCGTGTTCATCTGCTTTGCTTCTAGCTGAATGATAATCCTTTGCTTTCAGTTATTCAAATTTTTATTAAGCTCTGGTCCATTGACCCTCTCCCTGCATCCCATAGACATAGATTCATTTAAAACATAGTTGTAGGGGAGCTCAATGGGTTAAAGCCTCTGCCTTCGGCTCAGGTCATGATCCCAGGGTCCTGGGATGAAGCCCCGCATCCAGCATCCATCCAGCATCCGTCGGGCTCTCTGCTCAGGAGGGAGCCTGCTTCCCCCTCTCTCTCTGCCTGCTTCTCTGCCTGCTTGTGATCTCTGTCAAATAAATAAATAAAATCTTTAAAAATATATATATAGTTGTTCTTCAGACAATAGAGAAACATGAAAAGCTGCTTTTAACCAAAATGAATCTCATGTTTAAAATTTTAAGTGGTAAATATGAGGGAGGTGTTGTGCAGAAAGAATTTATTCTTAATGATGATTTTGAAAATAAATAAGCTATATTTTTAAAATACTCTTTCACTTTGTTTAGTAAATATTAAATATAATAAATTGGTAAATAGCATATTTAGAACTAGCAAGTTTCATAGAGTTCATGTAGTCCAACTTCATACTTTATAGTAATTTATAGCTCAAGAAATTGAGCTTTTTAGATGGTATGTGATTTGTTCAGAGTAGTATGATTATTATTGTGAGAGTCCAGGACTAAATTCTAAGTCTCCTTACATTAAAGAAAGGACCCATAATTGGTTTTTTACCCCATATATTGTAGTAGTGATTGTTTCTAGAAGGTGGGAATCAACTCTGCTACATGACTAGCTCTACATATAATACTATTTTTTCTCAATAAGTAAAAATTTACTAAGAATGTAGATTTTTAAAAAAAATTTATTTGAGAAGGACGCCTGGGTGGCTCAGTTGGTTAAGTGGCTGCCTTTGGCTCAGGTCATGATCCCAGCGTCCTGGGATCAAGTCCCACATCGGGCTCCTTGCTCGGCAGAGAGCCTGCTTCTCCCTCTGCCTCTGCCTGCCTCTCTGTCTGCCTGTGCTTGCTCTCGCTCTCTCTCTCTCTGACAAATTAAAAAAAAAAAATTTATTTGAGAGATTGAAACAGAGAGAGCGACAGAGACCACAAGTGAGGAGGAGAGAGAGAAGCAGGCCCTGCCAAGTAGGGGGACCTGAGCCAGAGGTGGATGCTTACCTGACTGAGCCACCCAGATTCCCAAGAATGTAGATTTTTAAAAACATTTTTAAAGGAGATGTTTTAAGTAGAGGGCATGATTACCTTCTCCAAATGGGGATATGAAAATAAAATATGTAGGAAAAACTTGATCTGATTTGGCTTGTGCTATCATCCTGCAGCAGTGTTTCCTGAGACGTGATTTCCTTAACCAAATTCTGTGAGATGCTCTGACTGAAATAAGGCAGACACACTGCATTCCATATAACTCTTTTGGGAATTCACAGTGCACATGATCACATTAAAGCTCATGAGAAAGAGTAAAGATACTTGTTTAACCTTGTTCAAATGATCATTACATAAGTTCATTTAATGTCATACTCAATTTTCATTAGATATGCTCAAGTCTCTGTTTTTCTCCAGAGCAATAATATGTGAAATCCTGGTTTAGACTGTTATTTTAATTTAATTTTGCCACTAATATCCTCTATGAATGTTTTAGTCAAGATTCAACAGTATGTTTTATATGCATTTTTTTAGCGAAAAATTGATGATACCACCAGTTTATATACTGAATTTTTTTTTATAGATTTCTACAGAGAGTTAAAAAGGAAAACTATGCTATTATTTCTTAGTGAATTATCTCTTTGTTTTTCTTAGAACTGTTGAGTTGGGTCTTCTGACTTAGTCTCTTCCTAAAAGAAATATCGTTGTGTATACAAACACTGCATAAGTGGGTATTTGTCATTTCAGCTCTTGTGTGTGTTTTTCTCCTCCAGCATGATAATTTATATTATCCTAATAGTTGTAGAACTACAGATAATATAGGTGAGGCCAACAAATATTTAGTGTTTCATTTTTTATAAAGTCTGCAGGTTGGGGCACCTGGGTGTCTCAGTGGGTTAAAGCCTCTGCCTTCGGCTCAGGTCATGGTCCCAGGGTCCTGGGATGGAGCCCCGCTTTGGGCTCTCTGCTCAGCAGGGAGCCTGCTTCCTCCTCTTTCTCTGCCTACTTGTGATCTCTGTCTGTCAAAGAGATAAATAAAATCTTTTTTTAAAAAAATCTGCAGGTTAATCATAATATATGCTTAAATATTATGATCTAGTTCAGCAAGTGATTTAAAAAAAAACTATATTATACTTTGCATACAGTAAAAAACACACATCTTAACTGTATAATTTAATGAGGTTTTGCAAGTCTGTAAATTTGTTTAATCACTACTATAATCAAGATAGAGAACATATGCATCACCCCAAAAAGTTTCTTGGTACATCTTTGCATTTACATTTGCATTCCCCTTGCCCTTTTCCCAGACAACCATTGCTGGGATATGCTAGTCTCAGAACTGAAGGATTTGGAAATACAAATAGAATTAGTATGGTATTACAAAGCAGATCTTCCCAGACAGGTTGTCTGCAGTCTTTAGTGTTACTGATTCTTGTGGTCACAAGCTCCCTGCTCCAAGTCATTATATCAAGTCTGTACCCTGCAGGAAGAAGGGGGAAAGGCAGAGGGCAAAAGGCAGAAAGCATGGGCCAGCTGTCTTTCTCTTTTTATCAAGAGAGCAGTCATTTTCCCTGGAGTCCTACCAGATGTTTCCACTTACAACTCATTGGCCAGAATTTGGTCTCATGGTTATTCATAGCTACAAGGAAGTCTGAGGAGATCAGTACTTTCAATTGAGCATATTCCCCCTAAGAAATCAAGGTCTGGTTAGTTAATAAGAGGCCAAGGAATCAATATTGAATAGGAATCTATAGATTCCGATTTTCAGGCTTTTACTTAAAGAAATTTTCAAATAAAGGCATTTGTTTTTCAGTATAGTCCTACTAACATGACAGATTTGTATTGCATAATTCTGCCAAAATATTCTAGAAAAAATGAAAAGATTTATAATACATTTTTCCATTTTGTTCATCATAAGGAACTCAATTAAAATGGAATGATTGTTACGAATGTAAAGCTAAAAGAAAATTGACAGTAAGTTAATTACTTTAGCAAAGATGTAACTTTTTTTCCTTTATGTATATAATCTGATATGTCAAATAATGCTTTTATGTGATTATTGCAGTTGGTTAAATTTATTTCCATATACTAATGTTTTTTCCTTCCAAATTTTTGCAGATTTAGAAGTTGACTTTATTTATTTGTGTTTAAAGATTTTATTTATTTATTTGACAGAGAGAGAGACCACAAGTAGGTAGAGATGCAGACAGAGAGAGAGGGAAGCAGGCTCCCTGCTGAGCAGAAAGCCTGATGCGGGTCTCGATCCCAGGATCCTGAGATCATGACCTGAGCCGAAGGCAGAGGCTTTAACCCACTGAGCCACCCAGGTGCCCCAGTTGACTTTTATTTTAACTGGATATATAAACTGTGTTAGGGGTACAGAACTCTCCCTTGGTTAGAATAACCATATTTTATCATCCAAATAGAGACATTTTGGGGAATGCTAACTTGGGAAAACAAGTGGACACTGGGACTATTCTAGGCAAATGAAGGTCACAGGAATATCATATGGTAGAGTATATAAAATGGTTCTATATTCAGCAGTGATTGTATCCTCTATTCTAGTACTTGACAATTTTATGATTATGTTCATTAAATTAGTAGCTTACCTTATAGGTAGACTTTGGAAGGCAACTCTCTACGTCTGGCCCTGCTTGCTTAGTAGCCATCTCTCATATACTCATCTCTGTCTCTTACTGAAATTCTTTTCCATCTGGGCCAAGACCAGTCACTGATCTCACACATGGCCCATGCTCTTCCACTTCCATGTCATTGTTTATGTTATTACCCTGTTTAGAATGTCCCAGCTGTTCCTCTGCTTATGCTTATTGAACTTTTTTTTAATTTATTCAGGAAACATTTATTGAGTGTCTGGTAGGTACTGGACACTGAGAATACTAAAATGAGTAAGCTCCGATAGCTCCTTAAGGAGCTTACAGTACATTGAGAGTGACAAGCAAGCATGACATTTACAGTGGTGATTGTTGTCATAGACAGCTCAGAGAAAGGGCAGTCACTTCAGTTTAAGGCACTTCCCAGAAGAGATGACACTAGAATTAAGTCTTGAAAGATGAGTGGGAAGGAGGCGGGGTTAGGGCATCCAGGGAAAAGGGAACATGTGCCAACTTTAGGGCTCTTGCCACTGGAAAATCCATTCCTGCACTCCTGCTCCCCTCCTAATGAGTAACTCCATCCAGTGAACTTGATACTCTGAACCTCTAATGAGCACTTCTTAAAGCTTGTCTTAATTGTAAGGCAATTAAAATTTAGCTTGTCTTAAATTCTAGATGATGTTATTTCTAAGTTAAAAAGTCCTTGAGGATGGGGAATATATCTTTATTTTTTTTGCGGGCACATTACTCACTGCATGGTCATACTAGTTACTTACTATTTGTCAAATTGAATTGAAAAACTGGTTAGAGTGGGCTTGGGTAGAGACAAGTGCTGATTGGTGCATGAAAAGAAAAAAGCTGATGGAGAAATAGGACAATATCCTAGCTGTCCCTGGAGCTGCTTATGCAAAATCTGTTCAGCGACCACATTTGTTGGACATTTCATGTGGACCAGGCACTGTGCTGTTTTCCACTCATTTAATCCTCATCACAACCCTTGCTGTTTTTTATTTCCATTTTACAAATGGGGGATCTAAGGCTTAGAGAGGTTCAGAGGTTCACAGAACTAGACCGAGGTAGAGTCAAGAGTTGAACCTGAGTCTGTCTGAATCCACAGACCAACCAGCTCCTTGAAGTTAGCTCTTCTGCTTTTATGAAGAATGCCAGCTAATACACTTCAGCAGATATGAGTCATGGTTGCGCATAAATCAGTAATGTTTTACATCTTAACAAAAAAAGGCATGAAGATAGAATCTAAAAATAAAGGCGGCAATTGTAATAATAGCAGTTAACATTTGAGCCCTTACTGTGGATACTATTCCAAGATCTTTATTTACATTTATTACCTAATTAAATCCTCACAATCATTCTAAGAGGCAGACTCTTTTATTTCCATTTTGCAGAGGAAGAAACTGAGGCATAGAGATATTAAGTAACTTGCACAAGGTCACACAGCTGGCAAGTAGCTGAATTGGGTTTCCAAGCAGGTGGTTATGGCTCCAGAGCTAATGATCTTCACCACTCTGCTAAGTTACCCCTCTCTTTCCAATGCTACAGAGTAACATGATTCCCTCCTTAACTTTTATTGCACAATACTTCTTTGGATAGGCTTTTTTTCTTTTTTAAAGATTTATTTATTTATTTATTTGACAGACAGAAATCACAAGTAGGCAGAGAGGCAGGCAGAGAGAGGGGAAGCAGGCTCCCTGCTGAGCAGAGAGCCCAATGCGGGGCTCGATCCCAGGACCCCGGGATCATGACCTGAGCCGAAGGCAGAGGCTTTTACCCACTGAGCCACCCAGGCGCCCCTGGATAGGCTTTAATAATTTAAAGATTTAAAAAATTCTTCCTGGTTTATCCACGTGTTTCAAATGAATTAAACAACCTTTAGCACTTATAGTTGGGTCATAAGACAGAAAGGACAAGACAGGACCAACCAATTGGGTTCAAGAATCTTACTCTGTAACTTACTGTTACTTCATCTCTGTGAGTCTCAGGTTCCGTGTCATTGTCGTGAGGATTAAATGGATCAGTTAATGGATATATAAGATGCATCTCATAGCAGAGTCCCTGACACATGATTAGTTTTACATAAATGATTAGACCCATTCTTCCATTCCCTTTTTAGTTAGTGGAATTAACTGTGACAGACCTGAAACATAATACAGGGAAGCTTGGGAAGTAAATGTAGTGTCTGACACATGAATGCATGCTTTATTCCTAGGGAATTATTTGGCTTTATTGGATAATTATTAGATTTGATTTACTAGTCTGTAACACATAAATGGCATATTGTTATCCTTTGCAACAAGTAAAGAGCGATTTCAGGTGCCTTGCATTTTAGGGTATACTGGGGAAGGACATTTTTCTTTAAAGAAGCATAAATGTTGGGGTACCTGGGTGGCTCAGTTGTTAAGCGTCTGCCTTTGGCTCAGGTTGTGATTCCAGGATCCTGTGTCGAGCCCTGCATCCGGGCTCCCTGCTCAGCAGGAAGCCTGCTTCTCCCTCTTGTCCACTCCCCTGCTTGTGTTCCCTCTCTCGATGTCCCTCTCTCTGTCAAATAAATAAATAAAATCTTAAAAAAAAAAAAAAGCGTAGATGTTATAGTTAGCTAGAAACTTAGAGGTCATGTAGTCTAGGAGCTCCCAAATTGGTGAGGCTCAGAATCACTGGGGGAGCATGTGAAACCTTCATTTCTGAGTTCTGCCCTCAGAAATACTGATTAAATAGATTGGGGTAAAGTCTGGCAAATTTTTAATAGCATGTAGGTAAGTAAGTTGTAGCATATGACCATCTCTTATAGGTCAGGAAATTAAGGCGCAGCTCACAGTGTTAGAAAAAAAGACTTGTTGCAAAATGTTAATTAACAATTACATTTTTGGAGGATATTTATTCATGTATTAATTCAGTAAGCCCTTCTGTGTGGGGTAACTGTTACATGAGAACGAGATCCTTCTTAATTGTACATAGCCCCAGATTTTTAATGGGAGAGCTAAGATAAAAACCACAAAGTGATGTTTCAGAAAAGCTCTTGCAAGAAGTTAGAAGCAAGAATTAAATTCTACCTCTGTCGTCTATTAGTTCTGCTACCATGAGCAATTCACTAAATCTCCCCAAGCTGCAGTTTGTTACTTGGAAAAATAGATAGCCTTTTCCGTCCTGCAAGGTAAATAAGAATACAGGATACCTCTTGGAAAATGGTAGAGTTGTATAAAGTTTATTTATGTGTTCAACATTTTAACTAATATGCTGGGCTCTGGAGCTTACTGACATTGTTCCTGCTCATAAAGACTGCTGGAAGAGACAAACCTACATGTTGGTATAAAGTGAAAAATAGTATTTTAGAGATTATGAACAGAGTACTTTGGAGCATAACTGAGGTGGTGCCTGGAGAGAGTCCGGAAAGTTTAGAGAAGGTGACATTTGATCTGGGCCTTGAAAGGATGAGAAGCTTGCCTGGCAAAGACCAGAGAGTTACATGTGTGAAAACGTGGAGTCCTGAAAGCATGGTGTGCTTGGATAAGACAGGATGTCTTTTGTACTTGGACAGAAGATAGCCTTTGGGGAGATGAGGCTGAAAAAACAGACTGGGCTGGACTCTAAAGGTCTCTGTGCCAGGAATTTGAATATTTTCATACATGCAAAGGAGGTTTGGAGCATGAGTGCTTGATTCGATAGAACTTGTAGATAGGTAGGATGTCTGGGTGGCTCAGTCGGTTAAGCATCTGACTCTTGATTTCAGCTCAGGTGGTGATCTCAGGATGGTGAGATGGAGCCTCTCACGCCTGGCTGGTGCTCAGCAAGGAATCAGCTTGGAAATCTCTCCCCTTCTGTTCCTCCTTCCCACTCGTGTGCGCTCGCTCTTGCACTCTCTCTGTCTCATAAATAAATAAATAAATATCTTTTTTTTTTTTTTTTAAGGAACTTTTAGACAGGTAACTATGGCTTTTTCTGGAGAAAGATTTGGAAGGAGAATGACTAGAGATTGTCATTATTATTGCTTTGTTAGCAAGTTTTATAGTTTAACACTTGCTATGAACCCTAATGATACCAGCCTTTGCCCTGTTGGGCATTTGGCTTGTTTTTGCTGTTCTACATGCTGTTCTGTGTAGAGGACTTTGCCTCTTTTAAATCATTTCCTAAGGATAACTCTCCAGGAGCATTAACATATCAAAAGATCTGATCCTTATAGTGCCTCAGTATTTCTGTTTCTCTGCAAAATGATGTGTTAATTTTTGATCTCACAAGCAGTATAAAAAGCACACTGTTTTACCACATTCAATAGCATTTGGTGCTGTTACACTATCTTAGTAGTCCTCTTTCATTTCCATTTTTCTGATTGTGAGGAAGGATGTATATATTTTTCTCAGTGTGTAGCAGTGTTAACTCTATGTAAACTTCAGTACTGATATTTTAATTATCTTTTTCTTTTCATTTCTTAATTTTCCTATTTCTCGAGTAAAATGCTAAGTTTAAGTACATATTTTCAATAGCATGATTATTATTTTTACAGATAAATAAGCCTCATAATCTGCCTCAGACTAAAATAGATTTAATGTTTTTGAATTTTGCCTTTCACAGGCATGTTGGGCTAGTGTGCTCGCTCAGTTAGTGCTAGCGACATGTCAGGGATGTCCACTGTAGCTAGTACTGGTTTTTCCAACTTATGTCAGAACTAATATGCTTTTAAAGAATGGTCCTTGATACTTACCTGGCAGGGGAGATACCATGATCACAAAGGTGGTTTTCCCAGGGCGAGGCTTATCCATTGCACTCCGGATGTGCTGACCCCTGCGATTTCCCCAAATGTGGGAAACTCGACTGCATAATTTGTGGTAGTGGGGGACTGCGTTCGTGCTTTCCCCTAATTTAAAAAAAAAAAAAAAAGAATGGTCCTTGAAGTTTGTGGAGTTTTGTTCATTAAATATTTTTCATCTTGATAATTGACATTGAATTATACTTACCCTTTAAAGCTTAGTAATGTAAGGGGCGCCTGGTAGTCTCAGTTGTGTCCGACTCTCGATTTCGGCTCAGGTCATGATCTAATGGTCATGGAATTGAGCCCTGCGTATGGCTCCTGGCTCAGCAGCGAGTCTGCTTAAGGATTCTCTCTCCCTCTCCCTTTGCCCCTCCCCTCGCTCCCTCTCTTTCTAAAATAAATAAATAAATCTTCCCCAAACCCACAACTTAGTAATGTTAAATTCAGGCTTCTCTTTTGGACTAAATTTTTAAAATTAAAATTATAACATCATACGTGGTCACTCTTAAGAAACCCTATTTATGGGGCGCCTGGGTAGCTTAGTGGGTTAAAGCCTCTGCCTTCAGCTCAGGTCATGATCCCAGGGTCCTGGGATTGAGCCCCGCATCGGCCTCTCTGCTCAGCAAGGAGCCTGCTTCCTCCTCTCTCTCTGCCTGCCTCTCTGCCTACTTGTGATCTCTCTCTGTCAAATAAATAAATAAAATCTTAAAAAAAAAAAAGAAACCCTATTTACTCATAACTTTACCTGCAGTGCCCAAGTTTTCTTCAAAGGCAATCTTTTCTTAGTTATCTAAAGCAGTTTCTGTGTTCTTACTCTCCTAACTTATTAAGTTCTCTAGTGGATGGTGTGGCTTTATCTAAGCACTCCCAATCTTTTCCAAGGGGATTCAGTATAAAGTTGTCATTGACTAAGAGGGAAGTGTATTTCTTCTCTTTTTCACACATTTCAAACTTGCTGAATCTAAAAGCTCTCTATTTCTTCTCTCAGAATTTTGCAAGGGGAGGTGAGGGAAGCACAAGACTTCTGGAAGGACCATATGGTCTAGTCACATGTGCACCTCAGGCGTACTGAACCTTCCCAGTGTTGCAGAGTCCGGGTCAGCAGCTTGTGGTGTGCCTAAAGAATTTTAGCACACCTCTTCTGCTTAACTAGCTGGTTCACTTCTAGTGGGTTAGAAGGGTTTGGCCACTTGCTTGTCATCACCATTTTGTATCATTGGTAAGTGGCATGTATTATTTTGGCAGGTTTGAAGCAATGAGACATTTTATTTGAAGCTGGATTTAATTAACTCTATAAAATTGACCAGTAAGTCTTGAGGAGGGATTACTTTTAAACATTATTTTTTGTATCATAAGAGTAATAAATGCATATAGTAAAGAAAATTCAAAGGAAAAAAGTCTGCCTTCTAATCCCTACTCCTACCTTCCATAGATAAGGACTGTTAACAGTTTCTTGTGTAAACTTCCAGAACTTCCCTGTGCATATTAAATCCTGTCTATATTAAAATATGTACCTGACTTATCCTTTAAAAAATTAGAAACAAGATCTGTTATAATACTGTTCTATAACCTGCTTTTTTGACTTAATATTTTATAGATAGTTTTCTGTGCCAGCATATAGAGCTATTCTTTTTTTTTTTTTTAAGATTTTGTTTATTTATGTCAGAGAGTGAGTGAGAGCGAGCACAGGCAGAGAGGCAGGCAGAGTCAGAGGGAGAAGCAGCTCCCTGCCGAGCAAGGAGCCCGATGTGGGACTCGATCCCAGAACGCTGGGATCATGACCCGAGCTGAAGGCAGCCACTTAACCAACTGAGCCACCCAGGCGTCCCTATACTTCATTCTTTTTAATAATATTTAGGATGTTCTCATTTTTTTGCTACCTCTAACAGTGTTGCAGTGAAAATCCTTGTATATACACACATCTTTGCATATTTCCTATCTATTGGCTAAATTCCAAGAGAGAGAATTACTGGGTCAAAAAGGTAATGTCAAATTATTCTTCAAATTTGTATGCTAATTTATATACCAAGAATTTATGAAAAGTATCTTTTCCCAGATTTTTAAGAAGGAGTATTGGAGGACAATGAAATTGGGCTTGAGGGACTCCTGGGTGGCTCATTCAGTTAAGCCGCTGCCTTCGGCTCAGGTCATGACCCCAGGGTCCTGGGATAAAGTCCTGCATCGGGCTCTTTGCTCCGAGGGGAGCCTGCTTCTCTGTCCACCTCCCTGCTTGTGTGTGCTCTCTCTTTCTCTCTCTCTGATAAGTAAATAAATAAAATCTTAAAAAAAAAAATTAGGCTTGAATGAAGCCTTTAAAAATAAGCTTCATTCAAGCTTCTAGATGCATTTCACATGTGTACGTTATAATATGTACCGATGTACTAGACCTACTCTCTGGCTTGCATGTAGTTTTTTCTTATAATTGACTAAAGTGAAAGAAAATTGACCACCTTGGCAAAAGAGATTAGGGTAGTCCTGGAGGAGGAAATGCCATATTTTGGGAATTGGTTTAGAATAGGTCACAAAATCAAATAAAATACTTTATCTTATGATTTTATATTTGTAAATTTCAAGAAGCTGTAAATATAAACATTTATTTCCCTTTAGGCTTGAGCAAAGAATTTTCCTTTTATTCCTTGCAAATTAGGTTTTTCTTAGATCTCATGTCTCAGCCCCTAATTTCATCACAGCAATTTCCTCTGCACACCTGGTCCAGACTCAAGAAATGTGCCATCCAGTACTCAGAGTGCTGGCATGCTTAGAATGGCTTTTTGTTAGGCAACAAGACTTTTAATGTTTTAAAAGTATGACATTATCTTAACCAGATGGCATAAAAGGAGTAGACTATGGATCATATGTTTGTTTTACTTTTATTGCCTGGTCTTTTAATATTTAATATTTTGTTCTCCTGATAATTTTAACCAACAGCTATATAATATATTCCACAGATTTCAATGGGACAGATGTTACAAGATTTTGGAAAATTTCTTGGGATGTTCCTTCTTGTTTTGTTTTCTTTCACAATTGGACTGACACAACTGTATGATAAAGGCTATACCCCCAAAGAACAGAAGGACTGTGTAGGCATCTTCTGTGAACAGCAAAGCAATGATACCTTCCATTCGTGAGTGTCTTTTAAAATTTTTTGTAAATGTATTTCTCTCTATTGTGTTATAAGTGAATTAGTACCTAGAGAATTAGAACTTCACATTTTCTCTAAGACAGTCTTTTTTAATAAGAAATACTTATTTTTCATGAATCATTTGATAGTTATATTTATATAAATAGAATCTTAAGTAATTAGTGGGCCTAAGATATTACACTGTTTCCCCCACTGTAATCTGTTTTAACAGAGGAACTCGTGGCATTTTGCACACTGTTAGCATTTGGGGCCGGACAGTTTTCTGTCAGTCCTGTATATTGCCTTCTTATAGTGAATGTCAGTAGCAACTGTCCATCATTGTTACAGGTAAAACAATCTCTTGCATTTTCACTACTCAGTAGGAGGTCACTAGAATTGAGAATCATTAGAGCTTCATCAACCATATTTTTCCTCTGATTTGCTGTATCATAAGAAATTGAACAATCAGCTGTGAGGCAGAGAAAATACTTCCCCTCATTTAAAAAAAATAATGGAGAAGGGGTGTGGAATTACTCATTTGTTGTGTTTCTGTTATGTACCAACTATTCTTTAGATACTCACATGTCATCTTATATAAGGAATAAGATTAAATGACTAATAAGTATTTGTTTAACACCTGTGTAACAGACACTGTTTGAAGTGCTGAATGAATGAAGTCCTAGTGAACTTATATCATAGTTAGATGACATAGGCAATAAAAAGAGAAAAAGAAGTATAGCATATTATGCAATAAAAGGGGCTAAAGAGACAAAGCTTTGGCCAGGGAGGATATATGTTTGAGAGGGTGCAATTTTAGATGGGAGACTGGGGAATGGCCCCACAAGGGATGACATTCAAGTAAAGATACAAAAGATCAAGACCTGAAGAAGATGGCTGGAGGAAGAGCATTAGTAGATAGAGGGAATGGCAAAGGCAAATGCCCTGAGATGGGAGTGTGGCTGGCAAGTTCAGGGTAAAGCCAGAAGGCCAGTGTGGATGGATAGGGAAGCTGAGGGAAAGTTGTAGGAGATGTAGGACTTTGTTGATACTTGTAAGGACTTTGGGCTAATGAGATCGAGAGCCATTTGAAGTTTTTGAGCAGAGGAGTGGCAATACTGAATTAGGCATTGCCAGTATCTTAGTGGCTGCTTTGTTGAGAATAGACAAAAAGGCAGTAAGAGGTTTAACAAAAATAATTTATCCTCCTTTTGAGTCTGTTTCTTTGTTTAAGGTAAGGCATATCTGTACTGTTGGGTTCAACCTCATTCATTTTATAAAGTGTTAGTCTTAGATTATAGTGTTCTGTGGAATGTTGGTATAAATGAATTCTTCATTTTTGCTAATTAATTTCTTTAATTTCCTTTTAAACAGAAATGTAATTGTCTTTACAGGTTCATTGGCACTTGCTTTGCTTTGTTCTGGTATATTTTCTCTTTAGCACATGTGGCAATCTTTGTCACAAGATTTAGTTATGGAGAGGAATTGCAGTCCTTTGTTGGAGCTGTTATTGTTGGGACATACAATGTTGTGGTTGTGATTGTGCTCACCAAGCTACTGGTGGCAATGCTTCATAAGAGCTTCCAGCTGATAGCAGTAAGTGTCCATTCTTCTAGAAACTTTATATCCTTTCAGGTCATACCAAATGTATGCAGTAGATAAGGCAACCAAAGATAATAAGAATTAAGAATTAGGGGACGCCTGGGTGGCTCAGTTGGTTAGGCGGCTGCCTTGGCTCAGATCATGATCCCAGGGTCCTGGGATCTAATTCTGCATCGGGCTCCTTGCTCAGCAGGGAGCCTGCTTCTCCCTCTGCCTCTGTCTGCCTGTGCTCGCTCCCACTCTCTCTGACAAATAAATAAATAAAATCTTAAAAAAAAAAAGAATTAGTACTATTTTCATATTAAATATAGAGTTTTAAAATGTAAGTAATGTATATTAACTGCAAATCTTGAACCAAATTTTTACATACAAGGTATGCAAACATTCGGACAGTTTAAAATGATCTCTCTTTCTCTCTCCCCACCCATTCCCCCTCTACCTCTCTCCCTTGCTCCTTCTGCCCTTCCCTCCCCCATGTGTGTATGTGTGTTCATATTCTGTACTGCTTTTTCATTTTCCTCTTACAGAATCATGAGGACAAAGAATGGAAGTTCGCGCGAGCAAAGTTATGGCTTAGCTACTTTGATGACAAATGTACATTACCCCCACCTTTCAACATCATTCCTTCACCAAAGACTATTTGCTATATGATTAGTAGCCTCAGTAAGTGGATTTGCTCTCATACATCAAAAGGCAAGGTTAAACGTCAAAACAGTTTAAAGGTAAGAAATTAAAATTGCAACTTGGAAGTTTTAACATCTCCTAATATCAGATGTTTACTAAAATTTAAATATGTCCTAGGCCTTAAAGAGGCCTACTTTTTTTCACTCATATAACCCTAATGCATGGCATATGCATGGCATATTATCCTACGTAAAGTAAGGATTCAGTATGTGAGAGAGAGAGCTATAATTTTTTTTCATGAAATCTTATCTCACAGTTTTAAAATATGGAAAATATTTAGAATACCTATTCTGTCAGCATAGATAAAGATTGACTGCTAGAGCCATCTCATATTTTTCCAGTTCTTCTTGAAATTTAGTCATTACATAAATAATTCAATACATGTTTCTATAAACCAGAGATTGGCAAATTTTCCTGTAAAGGGCCAGATAATAAATATTTTGGACTTTGCAGACTGAGACAAAATCGAAGATATTATATGAATATAACAAGTAATATAACAAGAAAGAATACAAACATCCATAAAATTTTTATTGGTGAAATTGACAATTTAATATTAATTGAGTAATAACTTTTTGTAACACAGATCTAATATAAAGAATGGAATTCCACTTTGGGGAATAAATAACATTTTGTTTAATTGGGGTTCAAAATTAGTGCTCCCTATCATCAAATTAATTACAAATATTCATCTGTAAAAACCATTCTTAGCTTACACAGGCCATAAAAAAATAGTAAGTGGGCCATGTTTGGCCTGTGGGTTGTGGTTTGCTAATCCTTCCTATAAACTGAAGATTCCTAAGACTATTGTTAAATCAAGAAAAGCATCCAGATAAATGAATAAAATAAATGTTCAGGCTGTATTTGTTTTAAATAAGTGCTGGATATTACTTTGTAACACTTAAAGCCAAAAATACAATCTAATAAAGCATGTGTTTGTGAATATTTTTTGAAAACCCACCTCATAAAAACAAACAAACAAACAAAAACCTCATTTAGGGATGCCTGGGTGGCTCAGTCGGTTAAACATTTGTCTTGGCTCAGGTCATGATCTCAGGGTTCTGGGACTGAGTCCTGCATTGGGCTCCCTGCTCAGCAGGGAGTCTGCTTCTCCCTCTGCCTGCCGCTCCCCCTCCATGTGCTCACTCTCTCTCTGACAAATAATTAAATAAAATCTTAAAAAAAAAAAAAAACCCACCTCATTTAAATATGGTTTATGTCCATTGTTAGTACCATGCAATTGTTTGTTTTGAAGGAATGGAGAAATCTGAAACAAAAGAGGGATGAGAACTACCAAAAAGTGATGTGCTGCTTGGTGCATCGTTACCTGACGTCCATGAGACAGAAGATGCAAAGTACAGATCAGGCAACTGTGGAAAATCTAAATGAACTACGCCAAGATCTGTCAAAATTCCGAAATGAAATAAGGGATTTACTTGGCTTTCGGACTTCTAAATATGCTATGTTTTATCCAAGAAATTAACCATTTTCTAAACCACGGAGAGAATAATTTTCAGTAATAAATCTGAAAGACTGCATTTGCATAATTTGCGATTAAATCAATAAGATAGCTATTGAAATTAAAATGAAGAATTATGTTAAAGCCATCCTTTAAAATATTTATAGCAAAATATATTATGTAAAATATGTATATAGAATTAGTTTTTTAAAATTCTCTGTTAGTAGCTTTTTGCAGGAGCAAAACAGATTAAGTAGATAGATTTTGTTAGCATGCTGCTTGGTTTTCTTACTTGAACAGTGCTTTAAATTTTTTTCTTATGTTTAAGAAGGGCAGTTATAATTGTACACATTGCCAGAGGTTTTGTAAAATGAAGATCAGCATATGTGGGCTGATCTTGATCCATAGGACACACCTGAAATGTAGTAAGTCATGGTTTTTTAAATCTCTGTTTTAGGAGTTCACATGCAGTTCAGTATTTATTGTTCAGGAGTATAGTTTTATCTAAAATAATGGTCTATTTTTTTTATTTTGTTATAATCTTATATAACAAAGAAAAGCCCCTAATGGATGTTTGAATCTATTTATGTCTCTATAAATTTAAATTCACTTCAGTTTTTGTTATTATAATATATTTACTTTTACATGGTTGTAATCACTTTATATTTTTTATTTTGTTTTTTTTTCACTTAATAGTACTTTATATATACATTTCTGTGTATTGTTATAGTCCACATATTTAAATTTTTATAGGATTATATATAGTTTTTGAAAAATATAGTTAGTAGACTTTTCATTTTATAGCAATCAAGCATTTGAGTATGTTTATAGGTTTGCACAGGCACTTCACTAAGGTTAGGCATTTGGTGGCTTTTAATTTTTCTTTATCATAATAATAATCATAATTATATAGTGCTATAATTTTTTTCAGGCTGGAGTGACTGTTCATAATTATAAAACTAACCCAAAATAAGGATTTAGAAGTTGCTTTACCTTATGTGGTCACAGCCTGTTTTGTTTTGGTAAACACTGGAAGATCCTATAAGGCAAGAATTTATTTCATATTTGGACTAAGGTTCTTGAATTAATCTCCCAAAGTATTTTCCACAGAATTTAACATAGCTTCTATAAAAGTGACTTCTTGCTTACTTACGGATCATTCTTGCTGCTTAAGATGAAAAGCCTTGATTTTTTTTTAAATTGGAAAATAAAATATGTGTTTAAATTTTTTTCCTGTGTTCATGTAAGGGATGTAGTTTAAAAAGTTTCAAAGGCTTTTGCTTTTATTTCTTGCAGTATTTCCAGTTAAGAGGTTATTAGGTATATGCTTGTCTTCTTAACTGAATTTCAGATGGTCTTAAGGCCACAGGGTGCAGGTAACCCTTGGTCTATGAGCACCACTGATCCAGGGATCATTGGCTAAATATATTAGTATTGTGCTTCATTTTGCTTTTTACTCTTTATTTTTTAATTTCCAAATTATAAGTGTTCCCTCTTTGGGGAAAATTCTTATAAAAATGTTTATTGTAAAGTTATATATTTTGTCTACAATGGGATTATGCACTTCCCAATTGGGATTTTACATCAGGATTTTTAGTCATTCTAAAAAATACTTAATTATTAAATCAAAATATTTATAGAGTGCCTACTGTATGCATGAGTTACTTATGAGGTATATTTTGAATGACAGCATATTGTAAGAAAAAAGGTAAATAAAACTTGATATTACATTATATGTTGGCAGAGTCTGTTTATTGTATTATCATGTACTTTTATACTATTTTATTGAACTATAATTCACCTAGCACAAAATTTACTCTTTTAAAGTGTACAATTCAGTGTTTTTGTTTGTTGTAAATCATGGTAAGAAGGGTCTCAAACATAGAACATCAACATCAGACCGCTTTGTGCTCCTTTCCACCTCTAGTGGCAGTCATATTGAACTCTTTTAGCTATTTCTTATATTTATAAATACCATGTTTTGAAGTAATATGTTCACACAAAGACCTGTATGTGAACATTTTTAGCAGCTTTATTTATTCATGATCTCAAACTAGATCACTGAGAACAACCGAATGTCAATCAACTGGGGAATGGATAAACAAACCGTACATCCATACAGTGGGTATTTACTTACTCAGTAATGCAAAACTGTGTCGACTTCAGTCAGAGAAGCAGAACTGCTATATATTCGCAGACATCCCTGTATGTTTGTATAGTGATTTGTGTACAGGGACTTGCCGTTACACAGCTGGGTTCTTTAAGCAGTCTCCGTGAGGCTGTTGTTTCCGCACCTAAGAGCCTGGAGTTCACAGGGTAGGCAGTTAGAAAGGGACAGTGGGTGGAAAGTGGAAGACAAGGACAAAGCTGGAACATGAGGACTGACTGACACCCGTGTGACTTCTCACTGTCACACGGGGAGAAAAGTTGCCTTTTGCCAGGTTGTTGGACATATACTTGACCTAGGAGGCAAAGAAACTGAAGGAGGATGCAAGGAAGGGTAGAACCATGTAGGCCCAACTGCTGCCCCACCCTGAAAGGTGAGCCAGCAGGTAAGGCATACCGTGCAGGAACTACAAAATGCCTTCGTAAAAATTAAGATGGCTGCTACTTCACTTCTGCCCTCCAAATTTTATACGAGAATGGGTCTTGTGGCTCACCCTATCTAGTAGTATACATGGAAGAAAATTTTGGGAAACATAAAACAGCCTACAGGTTAGTACAGGAAGAGACCACCTATCTATGCTATATCATAGGTGAGTCTTATTAAAAGGATTATGCTAGGTGAGGAAGCTTATCACAAAAGGCTACATACTGTGTGATTCCATTTACAACGACATTCTAGAAAAGATAGAACTATGGAAACTGAAATCAGGTTATTGGTTACTAAGATCTGGTGGAAGGAGAAGATGGATTATACAATTAATCAAACTATATACTCAAAAAGGGTGAATTTTAATGAATGGAGATTATACTTCATTAACCTTACAAAAATACCTAAGGCTACAACTTAGTAAAATAAGAAAATAACAGTAGATTCTTATAGTTCATTATCACTCCAAAAGAAAACAATGCTTGAATATGCATGTTAATAACCCATCATAGTGGGGTGAAGTATGGTAATAAATACCAAGGTAAATTATTTTGCACTATTTATTTCAAAATAATTTTGGCTGTTCTAGCTTCTTTCTTCTTCATATAAATTTTGGAACATGGCTATCAATTTCTACAAAAAGGCTTAGTTGGGATTTTTATTGGAATTATACTGACACTGAAATTTTTGTATTCCTCAGAAAATACATCTATAAAATTCAGATAGACTGAGGTTATAGGCAGGCCCAGAGGAGTAAACCAGTTGGGTCTAATTCAGAATTACACTAAGAAAATATTAATGGTACCAGGGATATGGCTGCCCTGAATTTCTCATTTGTAAGCTAATTTGTTAGCTTTCTGGCATCACTGTCCTGTTCATAAACATGTGTTTCTTAAAGATATACTTAGAAAAATTACCAATTACAGTATTTCTCTTCATTTTATAATTTCACATTGTTTTCTTTTCCTGCTCCCCTTGTCCCCATTTTGAAATAAATATGATATGCCATTCAAAATTAGGAAAAAATTTATGTGCTACCTACATGCTTTAAAAATAACCATCTTTAAGAGACATGACCTCTGATGTAAATTAGATTACAGTATACAAGAAGCAAAACAGCAGGTTTATGTAGGAGGTAAATGTATGTTTTAAAAAAAGAACTGTTTCAGCCAGAGAAATGATGGGTAAGCTCCATTTCCTTCATTCTAGAGTTTATCCTCTGTATGCGTGTCTCTCTTGGTCTCGTTCTTCTTTAGAAAGGTTATTTAACCCATTCTTCAATTTTAGGCAAATTATTCTATTGAAAGATATTAAAAATTATCAGGTGCTATTTGAAAAGAATTTTGAGTAGGGAAATACTAGCTGCCTCAGTAACTCATCCAGAAATTTAATTAATTTTGTAAGGTTATTTTAATATTTTAAGTTTCAGATATTTTGAGACTCATCTCCCCCATTTAATATTTCAGTGGAAATAGCAGTCACTGTATTTTCTATAATGATTGTTTTAATGCAGAGGCTTTCCTTTTCTTTTAAGTTATAAAACTAGGCAGAAATATTTCTCTGTGTTGATGGTGAATGGCACAAGTTTGCTGAATGAAAATTTAGCATTATCTACGAGGACTGACGTCCAGTCATACACTTATCTAACAGTTTTATGCTCTAGAACCTATTTCATCGTTTGGATTGGAAGAAAACTAAGATTACCTACTTCAACCTTCTAATTTTGTAGGTAAGAAAATCGCATTTTAAGTAATTTGTTCAAGATCGAATCATGTCTGACTTGAGAGCCCAAACTCAATTTATTGTATCAGTTAAGATATATTCCTAGAGCTTTGCATTTTTTAATTAATTTTTCATGGTAGGTTCATCTTGGTCAGAGACCAGAACTTAAGATGGCTAGTCCCGGCTTTTCCAAATGAATAGTTTATTCAACACTTAATTTATTACCAAGGACAGAAACAGAGACCAGTGAGATGAGCAAGAATAAGAGGGAAGAGGGACAGTGGAGTAGTAAACATAAACAGAAAACCAGGAGTCAGTCTCAAAAAAATACCAAGCCAGACCATGGAGATTGGACCAAGGGCTCAGAATGGAGACACTGGTTGATTTTATTTCTGTGCCACTTTATATCCTGATCAATTTGGTTATTCAAGGATCTAGAAACAATTTAAGACCCATACGGGATCTCAGAAAGGATCCAATTTACCTTTCTCATTTTACAGAAAAGGAAACTAAAGTTCTCCCACTGCTACCCTGCGAAGGAGAATCCAAGACTTTGCCTCATCCAGGAGGCTCTTAATTACATTGTCACTGCTGTTATTAATTTCCTGTTTGTGGGACGCCTGGGTGGCTCAGTTGGTTAAGCAGCTGCCTTCTGCTCAGGTCATGATCCCAGCATCCTGGGATCGAGTCCCACATCGGGCTCCTTGCTCGGCAGGGAGCCTGCTTCTCCCTCTGTCTCTGCCTGCCACTCTGTCTGCCTGTGCTTGCTCTCTCTCTCTCTCTCTCTCTCTAACAAATAAATAAAATCTTAAAAAAAAACCACATTATAAAAAAAAATAATTTCCTGTTTGTAAGATAAATCAGCGAGCTGTATGAAATCTTTAAGTTTGTAAATTTTCTTAATAGATTTCTATACTCAAAAGCTCTATCTCATGGTTAAAATGTAACCTAATCTTAATATCAGAAGGCCATGGGAATATCCTTCCAGCAAAAGTAAGAACACTTCAAATTTATAATCAAAGTTTAGCCTTTTTAAACCTGATTGTTGACTTTATTTTTTCGAGGGAGAAGCAAATTATAAAAACAAATAGAAGTCTAGTTTTTAAAATGTTTTTAATTGAAGACTAGCTGACACACAATGTTACATTAGTTTCTGGTGTACGGCACAGTGAAGTAATTCAACGAGTTTATGCATTTTGCTGTGCTTCCCCCAAGTGTAGCTACCATCTGTCACCATACAACACTCTTACAGTACCACAGATTATATTCCCCATGCTGTACCTTTCATCCTCCTGACTTAAAAGTTAGGATTTTAAATAACAACTTAAAAATTATCCAGAACAAATTTCTATGTATGTCCCAGAGCTACTTGTCTGAATACACAAGTATACTCCCACACTTAATACATCCTTAGGCCCCATGTTAAAAAGAGGCTGTTAGTGTACAAATCATGGCCCTCACATATTTAATTCAAGATGCTTAATTATAAAAGATTTTTTTAAAAAACCAATGTTTTTATCCTTTGGCTAGGGCTTATATATACATCTAAGGAACAAACTTGTAAAACTCTATTCTAACCACTTACCTGCAGTCTTTTTTTGCTTTTCTGTTTGGATAGCATATCATCTTTGCATTAGAATAGTCATTCTTCGTGTCCAATATCATTCATTTCTTTTTCTTTCCTTACTACATTAACTAGATCCACCAGTGCAATTTTGAATAGAAATGTTGACGTTAGGCATTTTTGTCTTATCACTGACATTAAAATGCTTCCAATATGTCACCATTTTTGCAGGGGTTTTTTGTCAGCTTAAGGAAGCTCTCTTCTATTTTTAGTTTCCTCAAGGTTTATTTTGTCATGAATTAATGTTGGAGTATATCAAATGCTTTCCTTCATTAAGATCAAATGATTTCTCCCCTTATATGTATTGTGAACAGAGCTTAACAGAAACTTTCCCAGTTCTGTTGTGTAGATGACCTTTATTTGACTCTGGCTTAATTTACCAGTAATCTGATACTACAGTAGGTCTACTGTGTGGCTGGGCAAACTTGCTTCTGGTATCAATGAACCCAGATTGGTAAATTGCACTGGCCTGGGAGGAGCTCTAAGTGAGTTCTAAATACCTGATAGGGCAGCCACACCTTTGGTTTTCCTGAGTGTGCAGCTCTTATGATGAGGCGTGTCGTCTAGGAGGAGCCTGAAAGCTACTCTGCCTATGGAGTTGATACAAGAGATCCTGGTTTCTCAGGAGATGGCAACTTCAAGTTTGAGTGTCTTCCCCAACCTGATGTGAATCGAGGTCCCTGGCATCCAAGACATTATCTAGGAAGGCCAAAGAAAACAGCTCATGGGTGGCTGTGTGACCTGCTCCCAGTCTGGCCCTATCCTATTGAGCTCTGGTCCCTGTGCTATAGCTCTGGGGGTGTTGGTAGTGAGAGAGGCCTGTGATACTCATGAGTGTCACTGTTTAGTTGCGCCCCAGACTGCCTAGTTGGCATTGCAGATCTAGGAAAGCAGTGTAGTATGAACATCGATTTCCTGATGTAAAATCAATCACGCATTTCTGGGATAAATCCAACTTGATCATGACCTATTTTGTTTGTTGGATTTTTATCTGATAATTATTTTGTTTTTGTACCTGTGTTCATAAGTGAAATCAGACTGGATCCTATGTTTGCTGAAGTCTTGGCATTAAGATTATGCTGATCTCATAAAAAGGATCTCTGAATGTTATTTCCTTATTTATTCTCTGGAATTGTATGTGTTAGATTGGTAGTATTTGTCTCTTAGCCATTTCGTAGTCCTTTTGAGTCAAACTATATGGACCTGAACCTTTATTTGAAGAGAGTTTTAATTACTGGTTGAATTTCTTTAATGGTTAGAGGACTGATTAGGTATTCTGTTTCTACTTGAGTTTGAGTTGGTAAGTACAGTTTAGCAGTTTGTTTGTTCATTTCATCTAAATTTTCAAATCTGTTTATGTTCTCTGTTAGTTTTAAAGTTTCAAACTCTGTATCCTTTTATAGTTACCCTAGGTATTTTAATGTAAAGGCTTAAGTTATCAAATTTCTTAATTAATATTTTTATCTTTCTCTCTCCAATTATAAGGGCTTTAGAACACTTAGGGCAAGCTCCCTCCTCCCGCTTCTTTAAATGTTTGTTTTCTACTTGAATTTACTTTTTTTTTGAAAAATTGTTTTCACTTATATAAATATATCCATGAATTCAAACCAAAGGAGTTTCTGCTTAATATTACTTAACTCATATTACAATTACTAATCAATAGCTTTTTAAAAATTAATTAATTAATTAATTTTAAGATCTATTTATTTATTTGAGAGACAGCTTCAGCAAGTGTATGGTGGGGCCCAGGGAGAGGGAGAGAGCATCCCAAGCAGACTCCGCACTGAGCATACAGTCCTAGGCCAGGCTCGATCCCATGACTCCAAGATCACAACCTGAGCCAAAATGAAGAGTCTGATGCTCAACCAACTGTGCCACACAGGCACCTCTTCAGCTGTTTTTTTTTAATTATTTATTTTTATCTTTTTTAAGATTCTATTTATTTGACAGGCAGAGGTCACAAGTAGGCAGAGAGGCTGGCAGAGAGAGAGGAAGGGAAGCAGGCTCCCGGCTGAGCAGAGAGCCCAATGCGGGGCTTGATCCCAGTATGCTAGGATCATGACCTGAGCTGAAGGCAGAGGCTTTAACCCACTGAGCCACCCAGGCACCCCACCTTTAACTGTTTTATTATAAGGCTCTTCTCTAAAGAAGATTTTTGTTATTAGTTTAGTTCACTAAAGCAGTCCAGAAGATCTAATGGGAGCCTGGCAGCACTTTCCTACAGAAAGAGAAAAAAGGAGGGTAAATTTCTTCAGCTAAGGTTAACCTTCAACTAAATAAGCTATAACACAGAATTTAAGATTTGGGAACTTAGCAAGATTCATATATTTTTATTATAGGAATTGAATTCAAAAGATGAAAATTAAGCTAACAGGACCCCCCAAAACACATCAGAGAGTCTGGAAATGTTTTAGGATGTATTAGTATGGTCACCCATTTGTTTATCATGTCTACTTGATTCCTCAAGTACAAGAACTAAAAACAAAAACAAAATTTAGTTATATTTTAAAAAAATAAAATTTTAAAAAGAAATAATTCCTAAAAGAGAAATAATTCCCAGAAATCATCTAGTCTAACTCCTTCAATTTATAACTAAGGAAGCTCAAGTTCAGTTAAAAAAAGTGATCTATTAAACAAGAAAGAAATTAAGAAATGGTTGTTGGACCAAAAAGAGCAGTGTCACTATTCAGTTTATCTCTGTTTTGATTAATTGAATTAAAAGACAAACCAGTGCCATTCATTATTAACCACTAATTCCCTCAACAGTTGAAAGTCTTATGTCAGAGATGTCAATGGTATAAATAGTTTGGGTTACTTTTCCCGGTTTTTAACCTCACTGTGACTCAGGCACCCATCCAGAAACCAATGGCAGTCTTTCTGCTGGAAATGCAGGAGGCTGTGAGTTGCAAGCATGCTGCCTATAATGCACCAATTAGAAGACAAAGAGAAGAAATTCTACATTTTTTTTTAAGTAATCTCCACACCACACGAGGGCTCAAACTCACAAACTCAAGAGTCACATCTATGCTCTCCTGGCTGAGCCAGCTAGATGCCCCCCAAATACTGAAATCTTCAGTCATCACTGCAAAGCCTCATAACATGCATTCTTGAAAGGAACTCACTTGCCTCGAGGAGGTTAGAATCAATCAGGATTCCACAGTTATATCCTGGCTGTGCAGAGTGGTGAAGTCCAGACGGTGGTGAGGGCTTTTCTAGAAGGTGGCACTGGCTGGGGAAGCCAGCCACCAACTCCTGTAGTTTATCCACTTTCTCAGCTGGAGAATTTTCTGGTACTGATGGGGCAGCCCAGTGGCAGGGGTTAGGAATAATTCCAGACACCACAATCAGCCCACACTCATTGCTTGCATGTGCTCGGTGAGCTGCCAAAAGAGAGGGATTCTTCCTTTTGAAATTCATGTTGTTTTTTTTTTTTTTCCAGGTTTTTTTTGGCCTTTTGGATGTCTGGTCACTTCTAGGGCTGGGAATTTTTGTTTTTACCCAAAAGAATATTTTCCTTATTTCTAAAACTTTGGTTCTACCATGAGAGACCTTGTGATCCAAGTCTTTGTTCCTCCCTGACGTGCTTTCCACCTTCCTATGATGGGAATGGTGGGCCTTCTTCCACAGCTCCTGGCCAGCAGCCTCCTAAGGGCTGGTTGCCACAGCTGTGACTGGTACAGCAGCAGATTAAACAGCTGTGTGCAGATGCGGGGAGTTCTTTCCCAGTTCTTCCACCACTGGGTGAAAAGGGAGTCTTCAAAGGCAACAGCAGAAATCATCAGTTAACGGGGGATGAACAGGACTGGGGCATCAGACTTTCTAATTTCAAGTCCTATAAAATGACCAGTTGTGATTTGGGCTGCAAAGGAAACAAAGAGCAGACGCTGCCGAGTCAGGATCCGAGGGTTTTCCTCTGGGGCTGAGAGAGCTTCTTCCCGTGGCGGGAAGGGCACTGGGTTGAAGTCAGGACTTCCGAGCTTGAATGCCAGCTCTGTCTCTTGGGAGATGTGTGCTCTAGACAAGTCACTAACTAGACCTGAGCTTCAATTTCTGTCACAAAATGAAGGAGTTGAACTCGATCCCGGAGGGATACCATGTTCTCTGGTTCTACAGAGAATTCTAGTCTACTTACATTACTGGATCCATCTGGTCCCCAAAGTTCTTGGAATGCACACTCTTTCAGCAAAGTGTACATCCATGCCAAATTGGTATGTAAAAAGCAGGGAATATTCTTTTTACAGTGTCCCATTTTCTAAAAAAAACAAGTGTAATGGCTGTTATGTAATCATTTAAAAATATTTTATTAAGCAGTGACTTTAAAAATGCAAGAGAAGAATATAACCTCTCAGAGCAAATGCTTGAAGGTAAAACAAATATCACTATAAATATTGCACTTATAAAATCTCTTTTACATCTTCACACCACTCATTTCTAAAATATCCTTTTACAGAGACATATAAATAAACTGCTTCCCCACTGTCAGTGCTTGATACATTCAGTTTCCTATTGCCGCACCAAGTCAGCAAGTTTTCAATCACGTATCTGCTCCTCCCGGCGCAGGCACAGAACTCCCACCAGTGATACCGGAGGTCTCATACCTACATCATGTGAAGAGTAAATCTTTCTGAATGCTCAATATTTAATATAAGACTTTTTTTTTCTACAGAGAAAAATATAGATCTTTCGAAGGCAATGACAGAATGCAGCTTAAATCGACACAGTTCATTATTAACATTGCTTGTTTTTCAAGGCATCCAGGAGCTTCTGATTCTTGGTTTTGAACATCATGATAAAGCTGTTTGGCATGATTTTGCCTCGCCCGTCTTCACCCACTTGGCCCATAATAATGTAATTTAGACCTTAAAAAAAGAGAACATAAATTTTTTTCTCCATGTGTATTTTATTATTATTATTTTTAAAGATTTTATTAGAGGGGTGCCTGGGTGGCTCGGTCGTTAAGCATCTGCCTTCGGCTCAGGTCATGATCCCAGGGTCCTGGGATCCAGCCCCACATGGGCTGTCTGCTCAGTGGGAAGCCTGCTTCTTCCTCTCCCACTCGCCCTGCTTGTGTTCTCTCTCTGTGTGTCAAATAAATAAATAAAATCTTAATTAAAAAAAAGATTTTATTAGAGCAAGGAACCATGTGCAAGTGCAGGGGAGAGGGGAAAGGGAGAGGGAGAAAAAGACTCCCTGCTGAGCAGGGAGCCCCAATTTGGGGGTGGGGTGGGGGGCTTGATCCCAGGACCCTGGGATCCTGCCCTGAGCTGCAGACAGATGCTTAAGCAACTGAGTCACCCAGGCGCCCTCTATGTGTATTGTTTTGCTACAACTTAGACTATAACCTACCTCTACGTAAATGATATGTAAATGATATAATTACACGCTTAGACTATCCAGGATAAAATCAGGTTTAAGCCTCTCATCAGAAAAAAAAATCTAAATTCAAGTAAGTAACATGTTCCAGCTCTGCCAACACTAGGAAGATGGGTGGAATGGTGAGATCTGGTCGTCGTATCCTGCTCTGTGGTGCTGTGGGTCTGGGGCATTCACTGAGTGTCTGCTGTGCACGACGCTCTGTGTTTGTGTGAAAGATTGTCCTTCCTTGAGGGGCTGTGGTGCTACCCGACACGTCATCCTCAGATGGCCTCTCATCCTCCCAGAACACTTCTGGATTCCCAGGCCTTTGGCAACTAATGGGCTGCTGTCTTCTGCTCCTGTGGTCGACTTGAACTCTTCTCAACATCTTGAGCATTTATACTACAAGCATTTATACTACGTTAGTTTCTTGAGGACATGGGTGTATCATCTATTTCTTTGCATTCTCACAGTTCCTTGCAACAAATAGTTATGAAAAAGTACTTCTATCAGATAGATACTTTTTTGTATCACAGTGTGTCTGGCTAAGTTAAGCCTAGACTGGGGCTCAAGCTGAGGTGTGTCGGGTTCAACTCTGAAATCTACCCTGAGAAAAATGTCATAAAGCAAGCATGTGTTACAGTCTCCTTATGACAGAGAGAAAGGACACACATGTCCTTTCTCTCTGTCATAATCCTTCCTTCATGGGCTAACATTGTCCTGTAGTGATCTTGAGCCTGTGCAAGTGTGGAGGGCTGTGCAGGGGGGCCCCTCCTCAAGGCTGGACTGCTGGCATTGTGATGAGACTGCCCAGTAAGTATCTTCATGTATTTTGGTTGGTTGTGGGAGAGGTTTGTAACAAGACTGAGGAAAGGAATGAGATGAGATTGGATAGAGAAATCATGGTATATCACACAATGGAATACCAGCTATTATTACCATTCCAGAGAGAGATCTATCTATAGGTGTTGGTTGTGGAAAGATGTCTGCACACATCATGTGGGGGAAGCTGCAGTAGAATATTATAGCATGATCTTATTTGTCTAAGTGTATATGTGGGTACTTTCTGTAGATAGAACTTTCTAGAAGGAACTTTCACAGTATCTCTGGGGAAAGGGAAAAGGCTTCATTTTTTATTTTGTATCCCTACTTACTTAAACTTTTTAAAAACCATAGAACATAGACTACTTTTATAAGTTAAAGAACTTGTTAAAAAAAAAAATCATGCACCTCGGGCTCTGGACTTTTTCCTTTTTTTAACTTTCCTTTTTACATAATTACTCCTAATCTGATTTCCATGTGTGGATTTAATGACTCTGTGTCTGAAAATGATTCCCAAATCTTTAATTCTAGCCCATATATACCTGTCTTCTGAACTTCAGCTCTGAATTTCCTGCTCCTTGCTGGATATTTTCCTCCAAAATTGTATTGGCACTTTGCAAACACTGAAACTCTCTTTCCCCCGAACTGCTCCTCCTGTGTCTGTTCCTTGTTGATCCAGCTTCAAATGCTTCTTGGACTCTTTCGTCACTTCCACTATCTCATCTTCTGCCACAAGTTACAAGAACTGGGACCAGAGCCCTATTCTGCCTGACTCCAAAGGCCTTCCTTCTACACCAGAAGTGGCCAACAGATGAAGCTTGACTTTAGTTCCCTTGCCCAGCCAGGGCATGGAAATATCCATGACTTTCTCTCATTCCCTTCTCTGTCCCTGAGCTCCCCTCAAGGAAAGACTAAAGTTTTCCTCCTTACCTCTCCTGAGGAGAGGGCACTGCTTGCAGACCACAGTGATCTTGGCACTCATGTTCTTGCCAGCCTGCTGAATTGCCAGATTTCCCTCCTTATAGATGTTGATGATCGAGACAGTAGCATGCAAGCTTCCACCTCGGGTGACAGTTGTGATTACGGTGCCAGCCAATACTGCCGAAGAAAACATTTGGAAATAATATGACCATGAAGGTAAATGTAGGCAGAACTGAAAATCATTGTACATTCTTCTAAGTTTCTAAAAGGAAATAGTTTAATGTTCAAGAGAAGGCCCTAATAGAACTATCAGATTTGAGTCTGTGCATTTGTCCCCAAAATTCAGGTTGGGAAAAAAGAGGCCATTGAGCCATAATGTTACCCAGGTTACCTAGGACAGAAACCGAAATGTCTCCTGCCCTGCAGGCTGCTGCTGAGGTGGGGACTCTTCACAATGTTTTATCCAACATGGGGACCATTTACCAAGTAAGGCAGAGGCTTATGAGCCTCTACCTCTGAATTCTCAATAAGATCTTGAGTCTTTAGAAACAATACTATACTGAGGTTGCATGGCAGGGGTTCAAGGCATTAAGAGGTGAGCCTTCCTGTTGGTATGGTTGAGTGCTTACCTCTCTGTGTCTTTCCCTCTTTATCTTTAGCTGGCCTCTCTCCTTCAACTTTGGTTCATCCGATGGGTCCCCATCTCTAATTATTGGTAAATACTATGTTTTTCTGGGTCTTTCTTATCTATCTAGTATATCTCATTTAATAAAGTATAGAACTGAGTAAAACAATATTTTCTTGCTTTAAAAAAAAACAAAACACAACAACCA
Source organism: Taxidea taxus jeffersonii (assembly GCA_003697995.1). NCBI lineage: Eukaryota > Metazoa > Chordata > Mammalia > Carnivora > Mustelidae > Taxidea > Taxidea taxus. The sequence continues at coordinate 85,353 of ML106491.1, forward strand.
AAAAACCCAAGCAAAACTCAGTTGCTTTTCATTATGTAACTTCTCTTTCTTCCATTGTGATGTAGGAGGAAAGAGTCTCACTTCGGAGCCACAAGGAAAGATGCTATATTTCTCAAAGACATGCTTTTGGCATTTTGTGGGTGACCAATCCATGTGGTGCAGGACTTGGGTTGGGAGACTGTTTTAAGAACCCTGTCTCTGTTACCAGTGCAGGTGGAGAACCAGTGGGCCACTGGGGATAGTATTTGGTCATTTTGCCATGTAAGAGAGTAACAGTGGAATAAATCAAGTTTTGGACTTGGCTGACTTGACCCATGAGGTTAAGGTGAGAAGTCACTTCTTAGGTAGCAGGCAAAATTCATAAAATCAGAATTTTTGTCATGCCTTACTTTGATTCCTGGTGATGTGTTCACTGCAAAATGTTAGTCGACAGCCAAGGGAACTCGGGGGGCTCCAAAGGACATGGAAGGGATTGCCTCAAGCACCTCCCACAGAAGACTAACCTGGATGTGATAGCAATTTTTTTCATTTTTATGCCTGTTATTTGAATTTCAGCACAGAAACTCCAGTAAGATTTAGAGCCCTGGGCTCTTCAGTGCCTTCATGCCTTTGCTACGACATAGTTTGTCTGTACTTCAGATGGGAAAAGGCAAGCAAAGCCTTTTCGGGAGACTGTTCATTCTGGGTAACATACTTAAGTTTTAGCAACTTTCTTTTCCTGACAAGAATTTTCTTCAACATCCCTTTTAAAAATAACCCACATAGTTAAATTTGCTATCTCTTGCTTTTCAGTGATTTTTTACAGGAAGTGCCATTTTTTTAAATTGGAGAAAGCTCTTAGAAATTCTAAGTCATTTTCTAAGTCATTCTAAGTCAATTCTATGTCTAAGTTAAGTAGTATCTCCTTAGGTTCCAATTTACAAGTCATTTCCAAAGAGATTTCAGGTTCCCAAGTTTTAATTTAGTACTTTGTAAGGACATGACAGAAGAAATACTTCAATTTCTTCTGAGAAAGGCCAGCTTGGATATGTTTCTAATTTACTTAGGTGGAATTACAGATGTGTGAAAAAGTACTCAGGACATGAAAAATACGTGAGAAAAAGTGTGCAGGGTTTTTTAGGATCACCAAGCCAGCGAGAACACACAGCATAGCGGTATCATACTCCAGAGTCAAATTATTAAGTTTATGTGAGAAAAACATATTTTCTGTATATGTATGATTCTCAGTTGTGAAATCCAGCACTTTGAACAGCACTAGTCATCATACCTCAGGGTATAGAAAAATATTTTCTTGGGTAAATGAAGAGTGTAACTGACACTTCACCATCACATTCATGGCAGTTCCTTTGAGATTAAGCATGCAGTCTCAAGTTTCTGATTAAAGAGAAAAGCCTGGGTTTTATTTCTTACCAAAGTTACTTGAACAATAATTGCTCTCCAGAGTCCCTGTCCGTCTACACTTTTGTTGACACAGGGCCACGGTGGGTTTTAAACCTAAATTCAAAGCAGACAGACATAAGATTCAGGAAAATGAATTCAAGTAAAACTGGTGTTTAGGCCAGAATACATCTACTTAAAATTCCTATTTATTTCCCTGAGCCACCAAGCTGTCATTGCAATGAAATAATTAGAAAACATTCAAAAGAAATTCTTTATGCTACTAACTACTGCTCTAATTTCCTCAGGGTAACTCAATACCCTCTGCTGAATTTTAAACCTGAGATCAAAGATAACCCAAATTTAGCCCTATTCTCTTCTTCCTTTATATATAACGAACACTAACCAAAAATAGATGCAGTCTCCATGCGCCCAGCTTAGAAAAACCCAGCACAACAAATATGAACTCAGAAAATACAGGTTAATTCTTCACTTTACAAAAGGAATCCAGTAGTGTTCCCCCTGAGGATGGAGGGAGCTTTCTTGGTGTATTTAAGAATACCCAGCTGCCCAAATGTGAGTAGTATGAGTCTGTAAGAAACACTGCTCGTATGTAAAGCATGTTATGCCTGTAATGAGATGTAACTGGACACTAAATATTTATTTTGAGCCCGTCATTGCCTATAAGGATCTTAAGAACTGGGAAGTTGACTATTTAAAAATAAAACAAAATAAACACAGTAGTTCTCCAGCAAAGGTGATTTTTGTCCTCGGGTGACATTTTGCCACGTCCGGAAATAGTTTTGGCTGTCACAACAAGGTCGCTACTGGCCTCTAGTGGATAGATACCAAGGATGCTGCTGAACGTCCTACAAGAAATAGCCCCAACAGCCAAGCATCATCTGGCCTAAAATGTAAACACTGCCAAGGTTGAGAAACTGTGAGTTAATAAAATGAAAGTAGTTAATTCCCATTATCATCAACAAAAAAAGTTTCCAAAATATTTGCTAGTTATTCACTTACACGTGGCAATATGCGAGGAAGAACTAAACAAAGCAACTGTAACAGAATTGTACTTGTTGGGCAAGAATTTGCAATTGTAACATTGCCCTTCTAATACGTCCTGTGAACTCTTCTGTGAATTTATTATTTAGTTTTAATTTGTACCCATACTTAACTCCAAAAAAGGACCTCAAGTGAATCACATTATTAAAATATGTACAAATTAATGTTAAGGTACATATAGTAGGGTTTGTGTGTGTATAAATTTTTTTATTAGATTTTTTTTTTTTTGACAGAGATCACAAGTAGGCAGAGAGGTAGGCAGAGAGGCAGGCAGAGAGAGAGGAGGAAGCAGGCTCCCCGCCGAGCAGAGAGACTGATGTGGGGCTGGATCCCAGGACCTCGGGATCATGACCTGAGCTGAAGGCAGAGGCTTTAACCCACTGAGCCACCCAGGCGCCCCAATGTATAAATTTTCTTTTTAAAGACAAAGAGCTCTGACAACATTTAGAGGGAACATTATTCTAGAAGTTGGACTCCTAAATTTACCTAACTAACTGAGTCAAAAAGTAGTGGTGTTAGTGGTTCTCTCTGTCTAGTGAAAGAGCATCCTTTCTGTGGGCATTGAAAACTGCTCCTCTCAGCCTGGGAACATCAGTCTGCAAAATGGGTGCATGTCCCACCCTGCTCCTCCCCTCCCTTCAGTAAATCCCTGCCCTCTTGGCTTTAAGTCATTGTTAGAGCATCCTGTAACCTCACTGTCCCTGTAACCTCACTGTCTACTCTCTCCCTGCACTCCCTGGGTGGCATGTGGTCCCCAGGCTTCCTCTCCAAGTGCACCTGCAACCATCTCACTGCACCTCCTCCCCCGCCCCCCACGGTCCTCTCAGTGCTGTGGCTCCATCCCTCCCGGACATTCCCTCTGCTCTGTGTCCGTCACTCAGTGCCAGGCTCACATGTCTTCCTGCTAGAGCTTCATCACCAAGCTCTCAAGCTTAGACATCCAAGCTGCCTCTCCTTCAAGCCCTTATCTTTTCAGTCTCCTTTGCCATTATGCCTCCTTTTTAAAAAGCTGGAATTTCTAGAGATTGAATTCTGGCCCTTTCTCCTCCTTTCTCTCCTAACCTCTCCCTAGATGACCTCCTTATGGGCCAACCATGTATATGCTGATGATTTGCAAATGTAAATCTCTTGCAGAAATCTCTTCTGGAAGAGACCATGGACTTGACTAGTCCACTTGAGTGTTGCACACTCAGGCCCAACAAGCCACAGCTTAACTAATGACTATAGCCTTCAACCCAGTTCTCTGCTTCAGTGATGGTCTCATTATCCTTGGAACAGAGCAAGCCAGAGATTGGGAAGCATTCATGACACTCCCCTCATCTCCCTAATCCAATTCATCACCAATTAAAGACCTGTCAGTATCTCCCAAGGCCCCTGCCTTGTACAACAGTCAGCATTTCTTGACTCTGTCTGTATTTCTCTCAGCACAGTTTCCCCAGACAACCACAAGAACCTGTGGCCTCTTGAACCTCCCATCCATTCACCTCACAGTGACCAGAGTGACCTTCATAAAGAGAGAATCTAATCCTGACCTTTGCCTAAATCCATAGACAGTTTCCCCCCAACTTACGAAAAAAATCCCAATACTCTAAAAAATCCCCACACTTAGGACAGAATCCTAACACTCTAAAATACTTAGAAGCATGAGGAGAGAGGTGGTAGGACCCAACAACAGAGCTAGAGAGAGAAACTAAGCACAACATGTGAAGGGTCTTATACATGGCATGAAGGAGCTTGACCCCTGTACTGCCCATTCTGATAGCCACTAGCCACATGAGGCATCTTACATTTAATTAAATTAAAATTCAGTTCCTCCGCATCACTAGGCACATTTCAAGTGTCCAACAGTGGCTATGGTATGGGATAGCACAGGTGTAGACAATGAATTCCAGTGGGAGACATGGTCTGCTTTGTGTGTGTGGAGGGAGGCATGCAGTGGGGAGGTAAGGGAGAGGAGCTCAAGGATGATCTAAGGGTGTGGCTACTAATGCTGTGGGCATGCTTGGGAAAGCCATGGAGAAGCAGATTTAAAGCAGAAAATAGTGTGATCAAAATGAGTTGAGTTTGGTATGTTTTAATTTAAATGTTTAGCAGTTACAAAACCCTAGGAGATAATCATAAATCGGTGTTTGCAATTTCAGAGAAGTTTAGGACTGACGATAAAAATCTAGGGAGCCATTTAATTCACTGGAAGGAATAAGGACATAGGGTCCCCTGAGATGAGCTGGAGAAATAAGAAATACGGCTTTAATGTAAGGCAGTACATCTCTAGGCCACAAGGCGGCACACTTGTGGAGTGCTTAGAAAAAACAGCCCTTTGTAGAAGCGCCTGTACTCAGGTCAGGCCGACTTCGGGTGCAAGCAGAAAATGGTGGGCAATAAAGCTGGGCTCATTTTCAGCCTATCTTGTATCCTAACTTTAGATCTTTCATTCCCACTTTTTTTCTTTCTCCAGATTTAGATTTTGAGATCTGATGCCTGAAATCTCACTGGGTAGAGCTGACAGGCTATAGAGACTCAGCATGGGCTCCACTTTTGCCTCTCTGTTTCTTAGGTCATGCTCCAGAGTTTCCCAACTGGCTACTATAACCAATTGAGTATTTCTGTTTGATTAACCCCAAATTGAAAATATATATATTGCACAAAACATTTCAGAGGGAAGCAAAATAAAAACAAAACCCAAAAAAACTGGTAGATGGGAAAATAGACAGTTATCAAGGCCCTAGAACTTTAATCTAAAATACTACAATTCTATGTAATAAAGTCATAGTTTTATAAGTACCAGAAAAGAAAAACTGGGCTTATAATGATTTATGCCTATGCCAGGGTTCCTAATATTTTTTAAGTGGTCATCATTTTCTTAGATGACACTTGACAATTATTAGCTTCTAAACACTGTTTACACCTTATACTTTTCTTCCATTAATGGAGTCATATTATTCCTTTAGATAAGTTTTCATCTTATTTAATTTAGTTTCAAGTATCTTTAATTTCTTTTTTCTATTTCAAAAGAATTTTTCTTTCTCCTGAAGTGTGTGTGCAAACATCAAAACAGAAAAACTCACCTGTAGTTACAGGGAACGTGGTGGTAACAGGTGATGCTGTAGTTGTAGGCAGTTTTTTTGGCCTGAATTTGTAATGACCAATAAACCCATCTGCAGTTAAACTTAAGTCTGATAAAAACTGAATGAGAAGTTCATTTCTCTCAGATACAATTGGCCTAAAAGAAGAAGAACATTAAAAAAAATTTTTTAAAGTGGCACCTCTCTGAAATGTAGAATTCTGCTCTCCATTCATTTTTGACAATAGATTATGATATGTGTAAACTTAAAAGCTAAATACTTCAAAAGGCAAAAGTCTCAATCTGCTCAGTATTAATGCTACTTAGCTAACATTTCCTGAGTGTTTGTTCAGCTCAGCACTGTGCTTTAAGCAAACTCTCGAATTCCACCTTCGGGCAACCCTATTGTTATCCCTTTCCTACCAAAAAGACAACTGAACTTCAGAGTTCAAGTGATCTGTCCGAGGCCCTACAGCTAGTGTATGTGGAGGAGGCAGGATTTGAACGCAGGAGCAGGTAGACCTTGGGACCAATGTAAACATGGAAGCTGTGGCTGGTTCCTCACGAGCACCTTAGCTTTTGGCCTGACCTGGGAACCATACTGCTTCTTTTGACTAAGACTCTGGACCTAAGCTGGCCGGGCAGCTAGGGATGCTGGCCCAAGAGAGTCAGATGGAGAAATCTGATGAACAAATTCCCACACCCTGTAAAGACTCAGCCAGAGGGATCATCTCAGTGGGCTGGTCACTAGGAGATAAGAAAGCCGTGACTTCCATTTCATTCTTAATGAGACCTCTGGTGCATGCCCGAAATGGAAACAGTTCTGTTTATAATCTCAGTGGCAGAATGCTGTGAAGGATCACAGAATGCTGTGAAAGTGGTTGCTTTGGTAGTTATGAACGACATCATGAAGAACTCTAATTTTAAAGCTATTTGGGGGGCTTGCTGATTAGCTGGCACTAAAGATTAACTGGTGGCAATAACTGAGGCTCAGAAGCACTCGTAAGTCTTAGGGGATAGCTATTACATAAAAGAGTTTCAGTTGAACATTTTCTATTATAATTTAAGCAATGGTTAAAAAATACTGTGTGGCTAATTCTATTTAAAGACTAGCTAATTGAAAAGTGGAAAAGAAAAAAACCTGCTGAACAGGTTATTTAACAGAGTTAATTGGTGGTTTGACTAAACTTTTTTGAGGCATATTCTCAGCCAAACTGCTTCTCAGGCATCATGGGCAGCAAATAAGAAGGCACTCCACCGCCCCCCCCCCAACACACACCTAACAGCTACTTTGAGTGGGAATGTTCATGTGTGTAGGTGAGGGAGGTAGATCTGTACTTGACCTAACTAGCTAGAAAAACTGCAGGATCTTTTCTGCCCTGAAGGCTACTACTGCCTGAGTCAAGGCATGGGACAAACCTAAGAGTGAGCTTTGTGACCTACAGTTAGCCTCCTTGTTGCAAAAGTGATTGAGATCATTGAGAATCAAGCCTTTATCAGAAATATTCTGTCTTGCTTTTGAAAACACATTCCATTAAATAAATACAAACAATGTGCATGAAACACAATTCCCAATTACAATTACAAATAAAATACATTAAACTTGTTTAAATGATAAAATTACAAAAAGCACTTATCATAAGCGGCAAAGGAAACCTCAAGACCTAATCAGGTCAGCCTTCTGGGCAAATGTTATAATTATAGTGATCCTCGAATGTCTTTTCTATGAACTAATCGTAGGAGCGCTAAATTGGAAGTTGACTTTTCTCAAGGAAGAGTATTCTAGTAACAAAGACATATTTTTGTTACATTGCTACTGAGCTTTTGGCATGAATGTGACAGAATCACAAAGCCATAAATGTTCTGAGGGCCATGTGTTGCATCTGCAAATTAATGTTACAAATCACTAGAAAGGCAAGAGGAACCTGCACGTGGATTCATTCCATGCTGGCAGGTCCCGAGAAGGGATGGAGGATGCTGTTTTGTCTTACAGAGCTAGCTGTGTTAGTGGTCTCTGCTTTGTCATCCCAGCCTTCCTCTTCTTCAGTCTCTATGGCCAGTCAGCCATCATGTCCTGCCAATCATGCACCCTGAGCATTTCTTGATCCACCTCCTCCTGTCTGTCCCTACCATTCTTTCCTGCCTCCTCAACTTCACCTGGACCCCCTGGCACAGCCTTCTAACTGGACTCTCTTGCTCATCTTGTCAAGGATGGAGATTCTAAGGCAATGGTCCCATCATTTCTGGCCTAAATGCACCCAAAAGGTTCCTGTGTCTGGATGTGGAACCCTGCTCAGCGCTCTTGCCTCCTCTCTCTCTCCCTAGGCCCTAACACAAGGTTTGGGTTCCAGAATAGCACACACCTTCCCTGTGTACCTCTATTAGTGGAGTTCCTTCTAACTTGGAATGACTCTCCTCCCTTCTGTCTGTAACCAACACCAGCCCTTCAAGGCTAAGCTTCAAGAGGCACAATCTCCTCCAAAATACCTCTCCTGACCTCCTCACCACTTGTCCCGACTGGACTGAAGGACTCCTTGATCATCTAATGCCATTTCTACGAACTAATCTTGGGAAGGACTAATCTGACTCCTTGTCAGATCAGAAACGTTAGACTTGGGGGTCTTTGTCAAATATGTGACAGATACCAGTTTCTGTTCTGTACCTTCTCTTTTCCTTCTCTTTAAGGTATATTTTGATGAATAGAAATTATCATCTGAGCTTCCAATGCATCTGTAGTTGATTTTTGTGTGATACAATTCATTTTACCCTTAAGAATGAGACTTATCCCTGCCTCATTTTTCAGTGGGGCCATTTTCTTACATCGGACATGTGGGTCTCTGTGCTGTGCCCCATCTGCAGACACGTGTGGATGCATTTCTGGCCTCTCTCTGGTGTCTTCATTAGTCTGTTTGTCTATCTCTATCAAAACCACATTGTCTTAATTATGACAGTTTTCTGAAATGACTTCATCACATAAGGCAAATCCTCCTGCCAGGTGCTCCTTCAGAACTGCCTTAGTGTCATCCCTTTCCCCCAACCCCTTGCAATTTCATGAACATTTTAGAATCAGGCTGTCATGGTTAATGAAAAACTGATTTTGTTATTTTTAAATGACACTAATTCTTCCTATTCATGAGAAAGTATATAGCTCCATTTATTGAGGTCTTTTAAAATACTCTGAGTAAGATCTTACAATTTTCTCCATTAAGGCCTTATATAGAAGTATTAGATTTATTTTTGAATATTTTGTATTTTTAGTTGCTATGAAAATAATCTTTCTAAAAATACCAACTTTTTTTTTTAAGTATTTAAGAAATGAAACCTTTTAAGGCTCCAAGCTGGGCATGGAGCCTACTTGAACTCACAACCCTGGGATTAAGACATGAGCTGAGATCAAGAGTTGGATTCCCCAACTGACTGAGCCACCCAGGCACCCCCCAAAAATTTTTTTAAAGATTTTATTTATTTATTTATTTGACAGAGATCACAAGTAGGCAGAGAGGCAGGCAGAGAGAGAGGAGGAAGCAGGTTCCTCGCCGAGCAGAGAGCCTGATTCGGGGCTCGATCCCAGGACCCCGGGATCATGACCTGAGCCGAAGGCAGAGGCTTTAACCCTCTGAGCCACCCAGGCACCACCCCCCAAAATTTTTTATTCAAGCTTTTTAAGAAAAGGTATTCTTGAATAATTAATGTTTCCAACCAAAAAAAAAAAAAAATTAAATCTGCAAGTCACACTTTAATCCAGTAATGTATTTTCTAAGTTCAAACCAACCTCAAATTCTTGGTTAGAGAGCCTTTTTTATACATTGTTAGATTTGACTTCCTAATATTTTTTTCTTTTAAGATTTGTTTTTCATCACATTCGTAAGTAAGATCAATCTTTAATATTCTTTTTCTTGGGGGGGTGGTTCTGTCCTTACCTTGTTTTGGTGTCAATTTATACTAGCTTTATAAAATCAGTTGTGGAAGGGCACCTGGGTGGCTCAGTGGGTTATGCCTCTGCCTTCCGCTCAGGTCATGATCCCAGGGTCCTGGGATGGAGCCCCGCTTCGGGCTCTACTCAGCAGGGATCCTGTTTCCCTTCCTCTCTCTTCTGCCTGCCTCTGCCTACTTGTGATCTCTCTATCTCTCTGCCAAGTAAATAAAAAAAAAAAAAAATCAATTGTGGAACAATCCCTGCTTTTCTCTGGAAGAATCTGTATAGTGTTGGTATCATTTGTTCCTCAAATGTTTGTTGGCACTCATGGAGAAAAACAATCTGGGCCTGTTTCCCCCCACGTATTCCCCCCAACACACAATTAGGAAGACTTTTAACTACCAATTAAGTTTCTTTAATGATTATTTGGCAATTCTGGGTTTTTCTTTTTCCTGTGACCATTTTTGCTTAAAAAAATATATATATATTTTCCCCAGTTGCTGAATGCACTTGTTCCCTATTTATCCATTAGATAACCTGTTAATTATTTTTCAAATCTTCTACATCCCATTTTTCCATCTTTCTCCAATTGACAATCTATCAACTATTCAAAGAGATGTGTTAAGAATCTCCTACTATAATAGTAACTTTGTAGATCTATTAATTTTTGTTTACCTTTTTTTTGCTTTATATATTTTTCTGTACATATAAGTTTACAGTTATTACACCTTCCTGATAAACTGTATCTTTTATCATTACATGGCAACTATTTTTAGTAATGCTTTCTGCCTAAAATCTACTTTTCCCTAATATCAATAAAGCTATGCTCGTTTTCTTTCAACTAACATTTGCTTCCAATCTTTTTCTTTTCTTTTTTTTTAAAGATTTCACTCATTTATTTGATAGAGATCACAAGTAGAGAGAGGCAGGCAGAGAGATGGGGGGAAGCAGGCTCCCTGCCGAGCAGAGAGCCCGATGTGGGGCTCGATCCCAGGACCCTGGGACCATGACCCGAGCCAAAGGCAGAGGCCCAACCCACTGAGCCACCCCTGCTTCCAATCTTTTTCTATCCTTTTATCTCAAATATCCTGTGTTATTTTGGAGATGTGTCTTATAAACAGCATATACTGGGTTTATTATGCAGTCTAATATGCTTTGTCTTCTCACTACTGATTTGATCCGTTTGCATTTATATTGATCACACATAGATCTAAATATAATTCTACCATCTTATTTTGTGCTTTTTTTTTTCTTTTTGTCTTGCCTTTTTAAAAAGTGTTTCTCCTTTTCTCTTTTCTTGCCTTCCTTTGGAATGAACTTCTTTCTCATTTCATGTTTTCTCTCCTCTGTTTTGGAAGTTAAAGACTCTAATGGCTGCCCTAAATTTAACATCCACATTTACTTTAGCATCTTATACAGCTTAATAATATCTTCACCCTGTTCCTAAATGACACAAGGGCCTGTGAGTCCTTCAGCTCTTAGGACCAGGATCTTTGCTCAGGGTTTCCTCCTGCAGCTCAGTCCTTTATCCAGTGACTGTTACTTTTCTGCTTGAAATACAGAAGATGAAGCTTCTTTAGTTACGGTGTATTGGTAGAAAACTGTCTCAGCGCTTGTTCAACTGAAAAGGTCTTTTAACTTCTTTTTTTTCATAAATGAGAGGTTTTCCTGAGTAAATAATTCTAAAATGACAGTTATTGTGTCTCTGCATTTTGAGGATACTGTTCTAAGAGCTTCAGACTTCCATTATTGCTACCGAGAAGTCAGATGTTAGGCTAATTGGCTTCTTTCTGTGAAAATCTGTCTTTTCTCTCTGCTATTTTTAACATCTCTCTCTGTTGTCCTATGGTTTTACTATAATACATGTAAGAACTGGTATATTAATATACCAATTATTGATTTATTATTGGGTTTCTTAATTTATTGAGTTCTTGAATTTGATAATTGGGGTCTTTCATTTATAAAGGAAAACTCGGCTATTATTACTTCAAATGTTCTATTTCCTATATTCCCTATTTTTTTTAAATTTATTTATTTGACAGATAGATCACAAGTAGGCAGAGAGGCAGGCAGAGAGAGAGGGGGAAACAGGCTCCACGCTGAGCAGAGAGCCCGATGCGGGGCTCGATCCCAGGACCCTGAGATCATGACCCAAGCCGAAGGCAGCGGCTTAACCCACTGAGCCACCCAGGTGCCCCTCTCTATTTTTTTCTTATGGAACTCCAATTAAATGTATTTTAGAGCCTTGCACTCTAACCCCTATGGCTCTTAACCTCCCTTTCATATTTTCCATCTATTATCTTTTTATACTATATTCCAGGTAATTACTTCACAACTATTTCTCTGTCCCCTAATTCTTTTTGGAGCTATGTCTTATCTGCTATTTAACACATGTATTCAGTTTCCTGTGTAAATTATATGTCTCAGTTCTAGAAATTTTATTAGGTTCTTTGTTAACTCTGATCATATCTTGAAGTCTCTTGTTTCTTCATCAGACTTCCAATAATCTTCACCTTCATTTTGTATGAATTTCTTTAAGCATATTTATTTCACATTCTGCATCATAATTACTATATATGGCCTCTGTGAATCTGATTATACTGTTTGTTTCTGCTGGTTCTTGTTTATGTTAACTTTTCTTTTGTGTTTTGTGATTCTTTTGATTGGGAACTTATATTTCTTGACACTTACTTATAGGAATTTTTAAAGCCTATGTTAGATGCATTCTTCCAGACAAGATTTGTGTTTTCTCCTCTCAGTCCCTCTGGGCACTACCAAATGGGAAATTTTAAATTCTGGGTTGCTGTTTTTTGTACAGTCAGGTAGTGTAAATTCTAACCTCAGACTCACATGTGGAATAGTTTTTGGTTAGGAATTCTCATGAGAGAATACCTTTTCTTCCCTTTACCAAATGCCAAAGCCCAAATAGCCAATTTCCTTACCTTCACCCTTGGTGGGGAGGAGAACGAGTCCAGTCACATTGGTGTCGCTTTCTTTTTTTTTTTAAGATTTTATTTATTTATTTGACAGACAGAGATCACAAGGAGGCAGAGAGGCAGGCAGAGAGAGAAGAGGGGGGAAAGCAGGCTCCCTGCTGAGCAGAGAGCCCAATGCAGGGCTCGATCCCAAGACCCTGGGATCATGACCTGAGCTGAAGGCAGAAGCTTTAACCCACTGAGCCACCCAGGCACCCCTGGTGTCACTTTCTATGGGTGCCTTACTTATGTTCTGGTCTTTGATCCAATCTCATCCCTTGCCTGGATCCTGAGCTGTCTCCTATCTCGAAGCCTGGTCTGCTGTGAGTGAAGTTCTAGGTTACCAAGAACTGGCATATGTCACCTGCAAGTACTAATCCTTTCAGATTTGGGTTTCTTAACATTTTTGACCTCTTATGAGTTCTCTTATTTTTTGCCAACTATGCTTAAAAAATTTTTTTTTAACTTAGGAACACTGTTTAATGTTTATCCCTGTATGATTTTTAAAGGCTATCTTCATTTCTATATTGCTAGAAAATGAAACTTGAGAAAATTTTAAAAAAATATTTGAATATAAAGAGAAGGAGAGACATGGCAGAAAAAGCAACAGCAGGATAGAGTCAAGAAAGGGTTCCTTTTTTTTGCCCCTTAATTCAGTAGAACTTAAATTTATAGGCTATGGGAAAGATATAAAAACAAAAAGGAGGCAGAGGTTAAAGGTGGAGATGATGGAGAAAAAGAAGAGGACTATTAGACAGAGGGAAGTATCAAGGGAGAAGAGGAGGAGGTCAGAGGGAGGATATAGGTGAAAGGACTGGCTTTGAATAAAGGAGGGTGTGGTAGGCTGAGCAGTGGCCCCGCAAGGTGTCCACATTCTAATCTTTGGGGCTTGTCAATATGCTACCTTACATGCAAAGGGACTTCGTACGTGTGATTAAGTTAAGGATCTCGAGAAAGGGAGAGTGTCCTGGATTGCTTAGGTGGGCCCTTAATGTAACCACAGGTGTCCTTAGAAAAGAGAGGTTTGACTCCAGAAGAGGAGAAGGCAATACGGGACAGAAGCAGAGATAGGAGTGATGTGCTTTGAAGATGGAGGAGGAAACCGCTGCCAAAACATGCAGCAGCTTCTTGAAGCTGAAATAGGCATGGAAATAGATTCTGCCCTCAGAGCTTCCAGAAGCAAACAGCTCTGCTGAAAGCTTGGCTTTAGCCCAGTGAAAGTAAGTTCAGACTTCTGACCTCCAAAACTGTAAGAGAATAAATGGGTTGCTACAGGCCACTCGGTTTGTATTAATCTGCTAGAGCAGCAACAGGAGAATACAAAAGGAACACCTCTGACAGCTTAGAAATGGGCCTTTCTCTAACACATTCAGCTGGAGAGTCAAATTTAGGTATAGTAATGTTCAAATTTTAACCAACTTGCATGTATAAAGAATTATTTGTATTATCAAACTTAAGCTAAATGAATTTAAATGGAAAACTAACTTTGCTTTAACTCAAATGCATCGAGAGGAATCATAGACATGCATGTAAAATCAAGTGACGCATATAATCTAATTATGTTTAAGCAACAAAGTAGAAAGGCTATTTCAATGGGCATAATGGTGACTTTGACAGCAAGCTGTGGTAATTTTCTTTTAAAGATGTTATTTATTTATTTATATAACACAGAGGGATGGAGAGAGGATGAGAGAAAGCACAAGCAGGGGAAGCTGCAGGCAGAGGGAGAAGCAGACTCCCTGGGGAGCAAGGAGCTGACACAGGACTCAATTCCAGGATCATGACCTGAGCTGAAGGCAGATGCTTAACTGACTCAGCCACCCATGAGCCCCTCTTTTTTTTTTTTTTTAGGAATCTCTACAGGCTCAAACTTATGACCCTGAGGTCAAGTGTTGCAAGCTCCACCCACTCAGTAAGCCAGACACCCTGAGCTGTAGTAATTTCAGTTTCAGCCCCCTGCTTTTTTTCTCAGAACTTCCCCCATTCCACTCTGATGCCTGAAGTCACCTTTGTAGAGCAGTGACATCGGTATCTGGCTAGCATCTGACTCTGGGGCATCACCAACCCTGCTTCGGTTATCTGTCTGGCTGTCGAGGCCTCACTACGCTCATCAATGTTGCCTTGCTCTCTGGGCTGGCTACTCTTAGTGCTGGTGCTGTACGGTACTCTACAGCCATGCAACCCCAGAATTTGTGAACAAAACAACAACAGCATAGAATCCTCCAGAAAATAAAATATAAATACATAATAAATATATTTATATATAAATAAGATATAATAAATATATTTGTATATTTATAAATAATTAAAATTTTAAAATAAAATTTATGGATAAATTTTATAAATATAAAATAATTTATATATTTATATAAAACATAAAATTTATAAATAAATAAAATATATTTATATATATAAATAAAATATAAATATAAAATATAATCGGGCAATTGAATAAAAAAGAAGTCTAGAGCCACTAAAACATTAATGAAATAACACAGGCACTACTTACGCAGGTGGACTATCGCCACAATACTTCCCAATTCTTTTAGCGTCATTGATTTCTCCACCGTTGAACACAGCCACAAAATCATACCGGCAATAGTTGTCACGCTCAACATCAAACTTCTCAAATTTTAATTCTATAAGCTTTAGAGAAAGCACAACATTAGAAATATCAAGATAGCACTGAGGAATAATCTCAAATCAAATGGGAATCTTCCTCTCCCCAGATCTGTAAGATTTCCCTTGGTAAAGAATGTGTTCATTCTGTTTGAATTATTTGTTTTTTGTTGTTTTCATATTTCTTCTGTAATTAACAAAACTGTGGTATTTTTTATTTTAATCGTTCCAAAAGATCAGCCTTAGTGAAGATCTTAAATTTGAGAGATCTGTTCACCTACAGTTACAAATGTATGGGAACACCATGTAAGCCTAACCACCTACGTTAAGATCATAACTGGAAACGTGTTGGAGTGGGAAGCAGAGGTATATACCAACTTCATTCTTCTCCTCTGAGATGTCCCTATGTTAGAGTGTGTTGAGGTGTGGTGTATGTGTTAGGTATTTGGGTAGGTGAGATGCTGGATAGAGTTGTTCCTCTTTCAAGGGAAGGTGAATGGTATTCCTATTACATGTAAGGAGATAAATTCTTTAGGACCAGAGATTCAGGAGGTAGAGATTGACTGTGAGTCTTCCTGAAGTTTGTTTGAAAAGTGTGCCTACTGAGTTGAGCATAGCCTACTTGGCGATGTGGTTGATTTTCGAAGAGGCTGCTTGAAAGCACTGATAAACAAAGTCAGTGGTAGATTTCTTAAGTATTAGTTTTTTTGTACTAGTACCAACAATAGTATCCTTAAGTTATTCAAGTTAATAGGAAGTTTTGATTTAATAGGCAATGTTCCCCTCACAAGCAGGGGAACATTGCCTATTATTGCCTATTTCCAGGGCACCTCCAAAGTGTGAATCAAAGGAAATCTCACTGGGTTCATCAATACCCATGGTACCCAGATAGCTGGTCCCTACGCAGGTGGGCAGGCAACCCTCCCTGCTGCTTAAGAGAAGATAATGGGCATTGATTTCTGTTAGGACAGGCCCTAGTTATTAGCTAAAGGGGACTCACATACAATAATTGGATGAAGATGGTAACAGCAACAGCACCATAGAGGGACCAGTGGAAAATTTGGCTTTGAACATAATCATCACATATCTACATATTTACCCACCTTTAAAAAGTCAACAGCAGTTGTGGCTGAATAACAGCTTATTCATATTTATCACTGCTTTAAATTATATTAAAATATTTCCTCGGGGCGCCTGGGTGGCTCAGTGGGTTAAAGTGTCTGCCTTCGGCTCAGGTCATGATCCCGGAGTCCTGGGATCAAGCCCCGCACTGCTTAGCAGGGAGCCTGCTTCTCCCTCTCTCTCTCTGCCTGCCTCTCTGCCTACTTGTGATCTCTGTCTGTCAAATAAATAAATAAAATCTTTAAAAAAAAATTTCCTCTTTTGATCCAGTAATTTCTCACCAGTTAGTAGTAAAATGCTTTCCAGATTATTAAAAATTGGCTAAGTTTTCTCTACTTAGAAATTAGTCACATAACAACTTTTGGAGAGAGGATTAAAAATAAGTAAATAAATAGGAGAATAAAGGGAAAAGCTATGATTTAAAAAAATGAAAATAAGTCTTTAACAGAAGAAAATGCTCATAGATTTGCACAGAAATTACTTAGGACTTAATCTTCCCATTATATTCTTCTTTGACAGTGCTTCTACTGATTTCAGGCATTACAATACTCATTAAAAACTACTTGGCTAAAGCCAAAAATCACATCAGTAAAATGAAAGCCAAATTTAAGTTTAAATAATCAAAGAGATGAATGGAAAAAAGATTCTGAATTGTAATCTGCAAGGAAAATTAAGTTGAAATTATTTAGGCTAGTTAATATATTTTCAAATGTACAGAGAGAAAAATGACCAGCACAATCTCAAGAATTACATAATGGAGGGGCATCTGGGTGGCTCAGTGGGTTAAGCCTCTGCCTTTGGCTCAGGTCATGATCTCGGGGTCCTGGATCAAGCCCCACATTGGGCTCCCTGCCTAGCAGAAGCCTGCTTCTCCCTTTCCCAGTCCCCTGCTTGTGTTCTCTCTCTAGCTGTCTCTCTCTCCGTCAAATAAATAAAACCTTTTAAAAAAATACACAATGGCTAAAATATCAAGAAATGGAATTTTAAGTGTTAAACTATAAAAAAATTCAATAAATTTTTAGAATCTTTCATCATTAAGTAAATGCACATATTTTTATTCTTGAAAATAAAACTGAGTTTGGAGATTATGATCAAAGTGTGTGTGTGTCATGAAAAAGTGCTCCACATCACTGGGCATCAGGGAAATACAAATCAAAACCACAATGAGATACCACCTCACACCAGTCAGAATGGCTAAAATGAACAAGTCAGGAAATGACAGATGCTGGCGAGGATGTGGAGAAAGGGGAACCCTCCTACACTGTTGGTGGGAATGCAAGCTGGTGCAACCACTCTGGAAAACAGCATGGAGGTTCCTCAAAAAATTGAAAATAGAGCTACCTTATGACCCAGCAATTGCACTACTGGATATTTACCCTAAAGATACAAACGTAGTGATCCAAAGGGGCATGTGTACCTGAATGTTTATAGCAGCAATGTCCACAATAGCCAAACGATGGGAAGAACCTAGATGTCCATCAACAGATGAATGGATAAAGAAGAGGTGGTATATATATACAATGGAATACTATGCAGCCATCAAAAGAAATGAAATCTGGCCATCTGCGACGACGTGGATGGAACTAGAGGGTATTATGCTTAGCGAAATAAGTCAATCGGAGAAAGACAACTATCATATGATCTCCCTGATATGAGGAAGTGGAGATGCAACGGGGGTGGGGGCTAAGGGGGTAGGAAAAGAAAAAATGAAACAAGATGGGATTGGGAGGGAGAGAAACCAAAAGAGACTCTTAATGTCATAAAACAAACTGAGGGGGGTGGGGGGAGGGGGGTTGGGAGAGGGTGGTGGGGTTACATTATATGT
The DNA here is from genome assembly GCA_003697995.1 of Taxidea taxus jeffersonii. Classification (NCBI taxonomy): domain Eukaryota; kingdom Metazoa; phylum Chordata; class Mammalia; order Carnivora; family Mustelidae; genus Taxidea; species Taxidea taxus. The sequence continues at coordinate 103,313 of ML106491.1, forward strand.
TTAAATAAAAAAAATAAATTAAAAAAAAGTGTGTGTGTGTGTATGTGTGTGTGTGTGAGAGAGAGTTCAAATCACTAACTTGCATGGTATATTGCCTGAATAATTTTCCATTAAAAAATCAATATATGACAGGGACGCCTGGGTGGCTCAGTGGGCTGGGCTGCTGCCTTCGGCTCAGGTCATGATCTCAAGGTCCTGGGATCAAGTCCCGCATCGGGCTCCTTGCTCAGCAGGGAGCCTGCTTCTCCCTCTGCCTCTACCTGCCACTCTGTCTGCCTGTGCTCATTCGCTCTCTCTCCATCTCTCTCTGACAAATAAATAAAATAAAAACATCTTAAAAAAAATCTAAAAAAAAATCAATATATGACAAATAGTATTTGTGTAAGTCATACGAAAGATCAGCTTAGAAACTTTTTTAAAGATTTATTTGTTTTAGAGAGAGAGAAAGAGCATGTGCACACACACGAGTGGAGGGGCAGGAGAGAAGCAAACTCCCTGCTGAGTTGGGGGATCTGAGGCCTCCATCACAGGAACCTGAGATCATGAACCGAGCCAGAATCAAGAGTGTGTCGCTAAACCAACTGAGCCACTCAGGTACCTAGAAAAGTTTTTTTAGACAGTATCATAACATTCACCCTCTAGTCTTTGAGTAAAGTCTGTAGTGTTTATAACAATAATTTTTTAAAAGTTATTTTCCCAAGTCCACAAAGTAGACTTGGTCTATTCCCATGCTAAGTTTTGTCCTGCAATTCATATCTGAAAGTGGTTCCCAGAAAAATTTCATATAACCACAAACTAATAAGTACTAGAAAACCAGACCTTCTCTGTTGGTTGTTTTACAGCAATGATGAAGTTATTTGTGGGGAACCTGAATAAATTTTATATTAAACAACAACCAAAAAAATACCCACAAGGCAGATTAGCCTCCAGACTCGTTCTCTGAGGGGACGATGTGGTGTGCCTGCCTCGGCTTTGTCCAGGTGAAGGCGTCACAGTTCATCTGCCATGTGAACAAATGGTGACCTGAAACCTATGTGTACTTGGGGATTCCAATGGTCCCATACTCGGTCACTGCTGTTTATAACACCTTCCCCAGGGTTCAACAATCTCACAGGGATTTGCTTACTATTTGAATTGAAATTTGAAAATGATATTTATATACTAGGAAATTAAATGCACAACTTTTGTAAGTCAAATAGCGCAAAAGCAATTTTAATCTGGGTCTTTGTATGAAAAGATACCTGCGTCCAGCAGGGCCTTCCTCACCCTGCATGCTAAGCTCTTGAGATGGGCCCCTCACACCATCTAAGCAACTCACACATGCATGCTTTCTTCATGTTTTTCGGGAATCTTACCTGATTCTTTGGGGCTACAATGTGCCACACACAAGTGACTCCTGCAGGGTAATCTCGGTCTGGCCAGTTGGGGGTTTTAAAAGAGCCTGAAGGTCTTTCAAGGCGTCCTCCACAATACCGATCCCCTGAATTTTTTAAGCATGAAAAAAAAAACCCAGGTTATGGTAATGTAACTGTAAGGAGACTGGGATTTGGAATATTGGTAATAATACAGTGAATAAAGCCAATGGCAGAAGCTCTTCAATTTTTTCCTAAAATATGGTTACACAGCCTCCTACACTGCCCACCCCCCCACCAGCCACACACTGAATGATCTCTTACCCGACCTATCATATCAGCACAAGAGAGCATAGGAGTGGAGTCAGGCTTATAGCTTCTTTTCTTTCTGTTTTTTTGGGCAAGTGAAGACAAGACATTTGGGCATGAACTCATTCAGAAATCATGCTGGCTCAACAAATCACATAGATTTTAAAGAACCCTCATGACAGAGGTGTTCACTAATAGGATTAAAACGCATGCCCATGGACAAAATTTGAATTCGTTGGCAGAGAATATTCTCATTACCAGAAAACTCTATATGCTACACATCTTTAATAATTTTCAAGAACAATTTTTGTTTGTACAAAGTGTTTATAAATTTTCAGCAATACAGAAGAGCATCAAGAAGAAAAAGAAAATTACCCCAAATCCAACCACCTAAAACTAACCACAATTAATATTTGAGAAACATCATTTCAGACATCTCCATGCATATATACTGACAGGTCAACAGGAATAATTTTAGAACAACACATATATATTTTTAAAGATTTTATTTATTTATTTGACACAGAGAGAGAGATAGTGAGAGCAGGAACAGAAGCAGGGGGAGTAGGAGAGGGATGGCAGGCTTTCTGCAGAGCAGGGAGCCTGATGCCGGGCTTGATCCCAGGACCCTGAGATCATGACCTGAGCTGAAGGCCGATGCTTAATGACTGAGCCACCTAGGCACCCCAAAACAGTATTTTATACAAAGTTCTAAATTTAATTTTATTTGAATTAAACTAACAAAAACTGAACTGAAACTAAGGGAACTTAATATACTTTATATTATTTCTTTGACACAGAAGATAATCATTCTTAAAAGGCATCTCTAAGAAAATGCGTTATAAAAATTGAGATTGAATAATTTCTAAAACTTTTTATCATGGAAAATTCCAAGCAGATACAAAGTAAATAGGATAATATAATGAGCTTCTATGTATCCATTACCCAATTTCAACAAATAATTATCATTCTACTGTTCTTTTTATTAATACCACTATCTAATCCCCACCACCTGTTTTATTATTAGAGATTTCAGGGAGGTAAATTCATGTACTGTGAAATGCACAATATTAGCTGTACTAATCTGAAAAATTACTCTTCTCGTGTAAGCCACACTCCTGTGACCATACAGAATCCATTTCCCACAAAATTCCTGTATCCCTTCCCAGCCGGCCGACTCTTCACACCACTTCTCTGAAAAATTTTACCTTAGATTAGTTTTATTCTAGTGCTTCCCATACGTGGACTCATGCACTGTGGACTCTTCTGCGTCTGGCTTCCCTTGCACAGCGTCTGAGATGCATTCATGTTGCTGTTTGTATTTGTAGTTTGTTCTTTTACTCTGCCGGGTGATTGCAGTGTGTGCAAAGACAATTTGTCTCCCTCTTCTTCTGCTGGACATTCCTTTGGATGTTTCCAGTTTAGGCTATTGTGAGTGAAGCTGCTGTGAACTATTTTGTACAAATCTCTTTGTGGACATGCATTTTCATTTTTCCTGCACAAATACCCAGGAAAGCCAATTCCTGGGCCAAGAATAAATGTCGATGTTTAATTTCAGAAAAAAGTATGAAAGATTTCCCTTCGAGGCTGCAGCATTTTCTACGTCTCCAGGTATGAGCACTTTGGTCGTACTTTGATAATGTCAGTTATTTTTGCCAATCTGGTGGGTTTATAACAGTTCCTCAGGGTGGTTTTAAAGATTTTATTTTTATTTATTTGACAGAAAGAGAGATCACAAGTAGGCAGAGAGGCAAGCAGAGATAGGGAAGCAGGCTCCCTGCCAAGCAGAGAGCCCAATTTGGGACTTGATCCCAGGACCCTGAGATCATGACCTGAACCAAAGGCAGAGGCTTAACCCACTGAGCCACCTAGGCACTCTTCTCAGGGTGGTTCTAGTTTGCATTACCCTGTTAACGAATGATACTGAGCAGTTTTTCATGTATTTATTAATCACTAATATATCTTCTTCCTTTGTGAAGTGTCTGTTCAAGTGTTGGCCCATGTTCATATTTATTGGGATTTTGTTTTAATTTTAATAATGTTTGCATGGTCCTTATTTTTCATCTTTTTACATTCAACCTAGTTTGTCTTTGTATTTCAAGTGCTTTCTTGTGGACAACATAGAGGTAGGCCTTGCTTTTTAAGCTGTTCTAATAATCTCAGTTTTCTATCTGGAGTATTTAATCCTTGGTAATCAATTTACTTATTGGTATGTTTGGCTTTGGTGTGCCATTTGCTACTTTGCTCTAGCTCACCTTTCTCTTGTTCCATCTGTTCTTCTTTCCTGCCTTCTTTGGGTTAGTTGAAAATTTTAGTATTCTGTTTTAACCTTTTGGCTTTTAGCTATAACTCTTGCATTTTTAATGGGTACTCTAGGGATTACAATGTTCATCTTTAATTTATCACAATCTGCTTAGAGTTAATATTGTATTTCTTTGTGCATTTTCTGTGTGGGGGGGGTATACAACAGTAAAATCCCATTTACCTTTCCTTTACCTATACCTTTGTTCTATTATTGTCATATATACTATATTAAACATTCCACATTCTACAATACAGTGTTAAAGGGGTTTTTCTTCTTGTTCTGTTTTGAACAGATACATGTAAAGAAATTAAGAACAGAAAATAATATATAGTCTCTTTTGCAAAAGATTTTATTTATTTGACAGAGAGACACAGCGAGAGGGAACACAAGTAGGGGGGAGCAGGAAGAGGGAGCAGCAGGTTCCCCAATGAGCAGGGAGCCCGATGTGGGGCTGGATCCCAGGACCCTGGGATCAAGACCTGAGCCGAAGGCAGACACTTAATGACTGAGCCACCCAGGCGCCCCAGTAGTCTTTTATATTTACCTTCTCCAGTGGCCGCCAATCATTCTATTACCTTCGTGTTACCCTGTGGGACCATTTCCCTTCAACTAGAGGAACTTCCTTTAATATTTCCTGGGATGCAAGAAATGTCCTTAATCCACTTTCATTTCTGAAGATGAGCTATAGAATTCAGGGCTGATAGTTTTACTCCAGCTACTTTAAGAATGCTACTCTACTGCCTTCTGGCCTCTACCATTTCTAATGAAAAGAAAGCCATCCTTCACATCATTCCCTTGTATGTGATTTGATTTCCATCTCACTAATTTTAAGACTTTCTCTTTATATTTAGAGTTCTGCAATTTTGATGTTCCTCAGTGTGGCTTTATTTTTATTTATCCTGTTCGGGGTTTGTTGATCTTCTTGGCTCTAAAAAATTAATGTTCTTCAGTGAATCTGGGTGGCTTCAAGCCATTATTTCTTCAGACATTTTTCCTGTACTACTTGACACTGCCTCACTCGGGCTCATTTTCTTCAATCTTTTTCCTCCTGGTTCTTCAGATTGGATCATTTCTATGTGGATCCACTGACTCTCCTGCCATCTCCAATCTGCTTGAAAGCCCACCAGGTAATTTTTTTTTTTTAGATTTATTTATTTATTTGACAGACAGAGATCACAAGTAGGCAGAGAGGCAGGCAGAGAGAGAGGAGGAAGCATGCTCCCTGCTGAGCAGAGAGCCCAAAGTGGGGGCTCTATCCCAGGACCCTGGGATAGTAACCTGAGCCGAAGGCAGAGGCTTTAACCCATTGAGCCACCCAGGTTCCCCTCCACATAGATTTTTAAAAAGCTACTGCAGAAGTGTACCTGGAAAATGGCAATCACCAACCACGTCTCTAAGATGGGACTATAATGGAGTGGAGGTATATGTTTCAATATCTGTATGTGTATATGTGTATTTTTACTCCAGGAGTTTCTATATTTGAATTTTTTTTTATTTAAGCTTTATTTAAACATATAATGTAACCCCACCACCCTCTCCCAACCCCTCTCCCCCCC